>JAZHPH010000076.1:376643-405214 GCA_037356405.1 Nasonia oneida
TTTCATTTTAATCCGACCACGACAAAAAACCATGGAAAAACTAATTTTAACGAAAAATGACCTTAACAAAAGTTGAAGGGGGTAAAAGGGGCCATCGAATGACACAAACACCTGTGACCTTGAACTCGATTTTCAAGGTCATTTGAGGGTAGTTGTGATTTTTTTAAATATGAACCCCTATTTTTGACCTCGGAATACGGAGCAGCGGAAAAAATTACGTCGGAAATGACGTCGGAAGTCCATATTTATATCCTAACTTTAGCGTTACCCAGGAACAACGACGTGGACGTAATGGGATTGTGTTCCCTTTGGGGTGCTTGATTAGAGTGAGTCCCCTTGCCTCTCACTTTTCGGGGTGCTTGATTAGAGTGAATCCCCTTGCCTCTCACTTTTGCTCAAAATTCAACGCAGGTGCTCAAAGACACCACCATTTTGTTGGATACACAATTCAATTCGCTGCTGAAAATGTTCTACTGTTCTAAGTAATACAGCTCTTGGGATGTTTTCACAAGCGGTTTGAATTCTGTGGATCATATCTTCCCTTGTTGTAGTTTCATGTTCATAAACAACATCTTTCAAATACCCTCACAAATAGAAATCGGGTGGTGTCATATCTGGAGATCTCGGTGGCCATCGAACACCCAAATCTCCACGTCCAGTGCGTCCAATCCACCAACCACCGTTTTAACCAAACTGAACAAATTAGATAGCTTTCGATGAGTAATAAATTTTAATAGAAAAAATAAAGGTCAATGAATGAAAAAGAGAAAATGTTAAATAAATGATATTTGATTAGTTTGGCTAATCAATAACTATTCAATAACTAGTAAACTATTGAATACTAAGTGTAAGTAACAATGAGTAGAGGATAAATTCATATGAAAAGAGATCTCTTATTAGAAAAATTGTCTATTTCAACAATGAGTCGCGGGAAAATTCAACATGAAAAATCATCTTTAGAAAATAAATTATTTATTTCAACAATAAATTCAGGCAAAATTCGATGAGGAAAATTAGTAGCCAATTGTGTCCACGTCGTTCCTGAGTAACGCTAAAGATAGGATAAAAATTCGCTTACGAAAACATCCCAAGAACTGAATAGAATCCAAAAAAATAGTGGTGTCTTTGGGCACCTACATTCAAATCTGTATATAATAAAAGTGAGAGGCAAGGGGACTCATTCTAATCAAGCATCCTAAAGGGAAAACAATCCTATTACGTCCACGTCGTTGTTCCTGGGCAACACTAAAGTTAGGATATAAATATGGACTCCACATAACATTTGATATTGCATTTTTGCACTTTTGACCTTACAAAATGGCTTTGAAGACAGCAATGCATAATCACATTTTCAGCAGCGAATTGAATTGTGTATCCAACAAAATGGTGGTGTCTTTGAGCACCTACGTTGCATTTTGAGCAAAAGTGAGAGGCAAGGGGATTCACTCTAATTAAGCACCCCGAAAAGTGAGAGGCAAGGGGACTCACTCTAATCAAGCTCACCGAAAAGTGAGAGACAAAGGGACTCACTCTAATCAAGCACCCCGAAAAGTGAGAGGCAAGGGGACTCACTCTAATCAAGCACCCCAAAGGGAACACAATCCCATTACGTCCATGTCGTTGTTCCTGGGTAACGCTAAAGTTAGGATATAAATAAGGACTTCACATAACATTTGATATTGCATTTTTGCACTTTTGACCTTACAAAATGGCTTTGAAGTCAGCAAAGCATAATCACATTTTAAGTCAATTATTCTCTTAATGTGTATTACAATAACAAAATGATAATTCTACGAAAAAATTGAAAGGAAAACAATCTTAGGCTGATACTTCTTATTTGACCTTGAATTGACCTTCTCAAGGTAACTAAGGCAAACTTGAAATGTCATTTCCGACGTAATTTTTTCCGCTGCTCCATATTCCGAGGTCAAAAATAGGGGTTCCTATTTAAAAAAATCACAATTACCCTCAAATGACCTTGAAAATCGAGTTCAAGGTCATAGGTGTTGGTGTCATTCGATGGCCCGCTTTACCCCCTTCAACTTTTGTCAAGGTCATCTTTCGACATCAGTAAAATAAAACCAGACAAACAGCTGTTTAGCAGATTTTTTGTTATTTGACCTTGAATTGACCTTCTCAAGGTCACTAAAGCAAACTTAAAATATCCTTTGCGACGTAATTTTTTCCGCTCTATCCGATTCCAAGGTCAAAAATAGAGGTTCCTATTTAAAAAAATCACAACTACCCTCAAATGACCTTGAAAATCGAGTTCAAGGTCACAGGTGTTTGTGTCATTCGATGGCCCCCTTTACCCCCTTCAACTTTTGTTAAGGTCATTTTTCGTTAAAATTAGTTTTTCCATGGTTTTTTGTCGTGGTCGGATTAAAATGAAACACCCTGTGTATATATATATATATATATATATATATATATATATATATATATATATACATACATGGATGAATAAAGATTATTTTAAAATTGGTCCAGATGAAAGGGATGCTGCGATCGAATATTTGTGTAAATATGCTGTTTTTTTTAAAGCCATCTATTTGTGAATATGAGATGACGAATGCTTTATGTATTCGTGCATATCATAAGATGTAATCAGTAAATTTAGTCCAGATCAAAAGGATGCTGCGATTAAATATTTGTGCAGATATAATTTTTGTTTAAGTTATTTGTTTCTGAATATTAAATGACGATTTATGTATTCATGCATATCACAAAATTTTATCTGCAGATTTAATTGACATAAAAAGGATGCTACAAATAATTACTCGTGCAGATATATTTGTTTTTTTGAGGTTTTGTGTTCGTGACATATAATGACGAATTCTGTAAGTATTCATTTATATCACAAGATAAAATCCGCAATTTTGGTCAAGATCAAAGGGATGCTGCAAATAGTTATTTGTGCAGGTATAATCTTTTTTTAATTCTATGTGCTTGTGACTATAAAATGACGCACAGGCATAACACAAGATAACATCTGCAATTTTGGTCGAGATAAATAGAGACGATAAATGGATATTTTAAGATGGTGTCTAGGCGTACAGGGTGGCTGATGACGAGGTCTGGGTAGTTCGCACCGTGGTTTTTGATGTCTAGGTGTAGAAATCATTCAAGGGTAGTGTATCAGAACAATCAGTAATTTCATGTTAGTGATAAAAATGTAACAATAAAATCATGGTTAAAAGGTGCTAAAAATGCTTATATTTTATTTTCAGGAGAAATATGAAATACCTAAAAAAATTTACTAAAAAGGACTAACATCTCAAAAAATTGACTTTTAAAAAAGTATAAAATTAAAGTAAATAATCCTGAGCCATTTTTCATTCCTTCTTATCCGGTAGCAACAAACTTGAAAAGTTAACTATGGGAGCAAATTGAAACCATGTTAGATTGGAAAATCATAGGTCGGTGAAGCAGTAATTTCATAAGTGATAGTACCGGCAATAAAACGGGACGAAACAATTCATGTTTGTTTGGACGCACGTAAAGGGAACGAAAAGTTTGTGGATGACATCTCCACAAAATATAGAGGAACTTCTGCAACAGTGTTTTGAAGTAAAGGTTATGTCGAGTCTAGATTTGACAAATTTCTAGTTTTTGGCAAATTTCTTCAAGCGAGGAAAATAAACAATATACAGCTTTTATGTTCGAAGGGAAAATTTACGAATATTAAGTAATTTTCTTTGGTACAAAAATAAACAGTGCAGCGTTAATACGCGGTCTATTTCATGTTACTAAGAATCTTGGTGATTCAATATTAAACTTTGTAGATCATTCTCTCTGCATATCAATAAGTGAAAAAGATCAGATAGATCATTTAGAGAACTTATTTCAAAATTTAATTGAATGGAACTTCACTTTGAGTTTCAATTAATCTGAATTATTCAAAAAAGAAACTAGGTTCTTTGGAATTACTCTCTCAACTACGGGAACAAAACCACAAGATAATAAAATTGAAGCAATTAAGAAATATCCTGTACCAAAAAACTTCAAACAATTACAAGCTTTTCTCGGAACAGTTAATGTCTATTCTAAATTTGCAAATAATCATGCAAATGAACTGCTTCCTTTATTGAAGTTATTGAAAAAAGAAAATTTTAAAAACTGGGAGTGAGGGGACAACAACAAAAAGCATTCGAAAAGGTAAATGAGCTTTGTGAAAAGAATGTCTGCCTCGTATACCCAGATCCGTTTAAACCATATATACTTCGATGTGACGCCTCGGATTTTGCTGGTGCTTTATCGCAAATTGATGATAACAAGGATGAATGAATCTACATAAGTCGTACGTTAAAAGCGGCAGAAGTTACTTACTTCACAACGGAAAAAGAATTACTTGCAGTAATCTGGAGTTTACAAAAATTAAGAACTTGTTTACGAGCAGCAAACATTTTTGTAAAAACAGATCACAAGGCTCTCATTTTTCTATTTAAATGCAATTTCATCGGTAATCGTATCCGACGATGGATTATTGGCAGACAAGATTTCAATTTAGAAATAGAACACGTGTTGGGAATAGAAAATATCGTTGCAGATATGCTTAGTCGACATCCTAACTTTAATTCGGAAGATCATAGAAAACCGGGTGAGATAATTATTGCGATGATTAAAAAACAAAAGTTTTCAAGACTTGATATATAAATTTAAACATTTATTAGAACTTCAACATAATAATGAATATTTAAATAATATAATTAATAAAATCAAAGAAAATAAAATTCAAATTGAAATAACTTATTTGATTGAAGAACAAATTATTTAAAAAATAAATCAATCAAAAGAATACAAAATCATGGTTTCTAAAAAGATGATTGAATCCCTCATTCTTGAAACACACGAAACATATGGCCATGTTGGCGCAAAAAAGATTGTTCGTATGTTACAAGAAGATTTTACACGAAAAACATTAAACACAAAGCGCAAAAATTAATTACATTTTGCGACTTATGTCAAAAAAATAAAATCTTAACTCGTACATGTGCAGCGCCAATGGAATCTATCATACCAGAAGCGCCACATGATTTATTGTCTATACCTAAATATTTAGTTGTATAACCGTTGTTTTATACCTAATTCGTAGACAGACTTGTACAACAACGATTTTCTACGATTACATTTCTTTATACGGAAAACCAAAACGCATTTCATGTGATCACGGTTCACAATTTACCACGAATGTTTGGATCAGTAAATTAAAAGAACAAAATATCGACATAATTTTTTCGTCTATAAGACATCCTCAAAGTTACATTGTCGAGCGTGTAAACAAAGAACTCGGTAGATTCTTCCGTACGTTCACGAACGAGAAACATACCGGGTGGGTTGGATGTATTAATAATATAATACAAACCATAATGAATGAAATGCATCACAATACGACGCATTTTACAACAATCGAATTAAACCTAAAAGCGTATCGAAAAGTTGGATTAGTCCAATCAATTCAAAAAATGATACTCCTTATGAGCAAATAATTTTTCTTGCACGTGAACGTATAAAAATCAAAGGCACAAAATCGTGCTGATAAATACAATTTAGAAAAAAAAAACATTTTTTGTAAATTTCAACGAAGGCGACGAAGTCCTTTCAAGTCAAATGATGTATTTGATCTAGAAAACAAAAAAATTGCAAAGCTTTGAAAAGGAAAAAGGTCGTTTTCACATATATGACTTGAAGAAATATCAAAGAAAATTTTTAGAGGAATAAAATAATTATTAATAAAAATAATTATTCGACTTTAAAATGAATTATCATTAAAAAAGTAAATTTTCAATGTAAATAGATATATAAGAATCTGTATATCCAAGAAAAAATGATTCAATCTATAAAAAACATACTCTACAAGTATTATTCTCTTCTTAAAGAAATAAAAACATTCAATTTAAATTAAATACTTGTAGAAAAGTTTAACTAACAAACTAATGATTTCACTTAAGTCAATAGAAATAAGGCTTCACGTTACATCACAAAATGTGAAAAGAAGGAATGTAGTCAAAGCTTCTGTCCTCTTCTTTCCTATAGGTAACATCGCAATGTCGTGAAAATGCGTTCAAAACAACATCCCGCTACGACTAAGGGTGTGAGTTTTTTCATTAGTTATTTTTTTGACAATTTTGGCCTATATAAGGGAAAAAAATAGCCGACAATCGTCAGTTCATTCTCAAAAGTCGCAATTTAAGCACTCGAGACTAAAGCCGAAAAATGGGACGCAATTTCAAGCGCTCATAAAAAATCTCAGTGAGGTTGCGACGAGGCGACTCGTGCGCTGTGTCCTTCAGCGTGCTCTGTGTCTTGTGCGAAAATTGTTGCTAACTCGTGTGTTTCTCTGTTGTTCGGTGCGAGTGTTTTTGGTGAGGAGTCTAGGAAGCCGGAGTACAAGTAGCGACGATAAGGATTCATGGAAGCAGCGAATTCGGGGAGAAGAAGAAGAAACAAAGTGTGAGAGTGTTCGCGGAATCCTTGTAACTCCGGCTGCGTCCGGAGAATACGCGTAAAATTAAAGCGTGTGTGAGCGGGTACGCGCGTTGAGGATCGCAGGGGAGCAGGTTGATGGGCGCGAGTCGAGCGTGAGCGGGAAGGCGAGCCGTCAGAAGAAGGGGCCGTATCGACGGACACTAGCCCGATATCAGGGTAGTCGGGACGCGAGTTAAGCGCGGTCGTGGGGACTGTCCGATTCGCGCGCGCTAATTGGCCTGGCCGGAGCGGAGAGAGCGCACATCGCCGCGGCGGCCGGTGCGGCACGACACTTCTTGTTCAACGCCCAAGACGCACGTATCGGCAATAGTTGTACGTGCTTTTTCTGTACATCGCGAATCCAAGGTGTGAAATCGTGAGTGTTCGGAAGAACGCGTTCGCGTGTGCGATACGAGATGTCGGGCGAGAGTAAGAGTGTGTGCACGGAGAAAAATAAAACGTTGTGCTTACTCAAAATTTAAGTAAATGCAACCTAAATTTTTCAGTAACGGCTATTAAGTAAATCTAACTGAAGTCGCTCGCGTAGTAATAACTGAATGAACAGTCGGTAACTAACTCCAGTACTAAATAACATTTTATTTAAATGGAATAACTGCATGATAGATATTATTACTATGCTCGACATAGTCTTAGTCATAATTGGTTTGTAAAACCAACAAAATAAAGTCATATAATAATATAAGAAGACCATGCTCGACTGTGCCGCGAAGGCAACTCGGGCAGAAGTTGGGAAGGGTAATTGGCGCAGATCCGAAGCTCTTTGTATCTCGTCTCAGATGAGATACACTATATTGCATATTTATATACTCTCCCAGTCTCTCGTATCTCACGCTACACCATACTAGTATACTTTTTTAGGTTAGGTGCGCCGCTTCTTTTCGCTGTCGCACGCAGTCAAGTAGATTTTACTGAAGTCTGTGTAGTAGCGTCTACTGAACAGGCGTTACTGAACTGACTTCAGTAAACGCAACGGTTTATTTTTCTCCGTATGGGAGTGTGGAGGAGAGCGAAGAGACAAGAGGAAGAAGACGACCATCCCGCATTCATTCCAGGCCAAGGCGCCGCGGAAAGAACGGAGGTCTGGCAGGCCTTATCGGCAGGCCAATGAGCAGGCTGTGAGAGCAATTCGAGAGATTAGATTAGATTAGATTAATTGCTCTTTATTTTTGTACATTATGTTGTACATATAACAAATATAGTGTATTATGATAAAGGAATAAATAATATTTGTGTAAGGGTATATAGTGTAAAGGTGTGTGTGATGTTGAGAGATGAAATGAGATGAAAGAGAATGTATGTATGTTTGTGCGATGTTTATGTGTTTTCCAAATTAAAGAAATAATTTTTAGCTGCTTGTTTGAAGTGTGATATGGATAGTGTGTCGCGAAGTTGAGATGGAAGGCTGTTCCAGAGGTAGGAGGCGCTGATGAAAAATGAATTCTTCAGCGTCTCCGTCTTGAAGGACGGGATGTCCAGTGGAGTCACCTCGCCCCTGACAGGCCTGAGTGCGACGTGGAAGTCAAAATAGGCTAGTAGATAAGCTGGTATTGAGGTGTTGAAAATTTTTCTAAGAAAACAGGCCATGAA
The DNA here is from genome assembly GCA_037356405.1 of Nasonia oneida. Classification (NCBI taxonomy): domain Eukaryota; kingdom Metazoa; phylum Arthropoda; class Insecta; order Hymenoptera; family Pteromalidae; genus Nasonia; species Nasonia oneida. The sequence continues at coordinate 384,720 of JAZHPH010000076.1, forward strand.
GTACTTCCTACGTCCGGCGGTGGTGAGCCATTGCAACTCACGCCTGTAAGGGGAGATGTGCTCGTCCCTCTTTACACCATAGATGTATCGGATTCCCGTATTGAGAAGCCTCTGCAGTTTTAAGTCAAGCTCTTGAGTCAGGTCGCAGTAAACAAGTGAGCAGTAGTCGATGAGGGGAAATAGGAGTGCTTGCACCAAATGTTGGCGCAATCTGAGGCTAGTGCTCTTCCGAAAGAAATATAGCCGATACATTAAAGAGTGAGCACGTTTACAAGTTTGTGTAACGTGCTCTTTCCACGTAAGTTTTGAGTCAAGCACCAGCCCCAGGTTGCGCACAGATGATTCAAAGTTGACCTGGGCCCCCCCTATATTTATATAGGTGTTAGCAGTAGAAGGTAGAGTATTGATATAGTAGGGTGAGCCCAGGACGATCGCCTTAGTCTTACTAACATTCAGCTTAAGTCTGTTTAGTGCTGCCCAGCCCATTATCCTCTCGGCGTTAGCACTCATCCTGTCAGAACAGGAATCGAGCTCCTCAAGGGGGCATTGACAGTAGATTTGCAGATCATCCGCGTAGACTAGATGGGATACATCTGAGTCAAGGCAGAAGCCAATGTCATTGATGTATAACGCGAACAACAAGGGGCCCAAGACTGACCCCTGTGGGACACCAGTGTTTAGTGGTAGGAATGTAGAGAGTTCGTTGTTGTCACCAATGACGGCCTGTTCTCTACCAGAAAGGTAAGATGCAAGCCAGCGGATAACCTGCTTGGAGAAGCCGAAGGAGGGTAGCTTTCCGAGTAGCCTGACGTGACACACTGTATCAAACGCCTTGCTAAAATCAAAAAGAAGCAGAAGGGTGACCTTCTTCCTGTCCATTCCAAGCCTGACATCATCAGTCAGCTTAATCAAGCCGGACTGCGTGCTGTGGCCAGTGCGAAAACCAGTTTGGAAATTATCAAGATAGAGTCTAGTTTCAAGGTATTCAGAGATTTGATTGTGCACCAGCCACTCCAGCGCCTTGGATAGAAAGCAAAGTAGGGAAATCGGTCGGTAGTCAGTTACAGCTGTAGGAGAGTTGATCTTGTTTAATGCTCTTACGAGCGATGATTTCCAGGCAGAGGGAAAGCATGCCTCACTCAAAGACAGGTTGAAAATTTGACAGATTAAAGGAGTGAGTATTGGTAGTGCTTTAGAGATTACAACCTGTGGGATGCCATCGCTTCCCCTGGCCTGGGTATTGAAATGTGAAACTGCAGCTAACACGTCCGATTCTGTGATAGCCCTGAAGATGAAGTGTTCAGGGAGGTCCAGACTCTCGAGGGTTCGCAGATACTCCTCGACAGATGGAGCTTGAGGGTCATTGGAGATGGAACTGAAGTGTTCGTTGAGAGCATCTGGAGAGAACCGAGCAGGTGGAGAAGATTTAGAGGTGGTAATGCCAAGATTTTCAAGTTCTCTCCATATCTCTGCAACGTCGGTTAGAGTAGACAAGCGTGAATAATAGTAATTCAGCCTGGCTTCCTCGACCCGTTGATGAGCGTCATCCCTTGCGATTCTATAAAAGTATAGATCCCAAGGTAGACGACTTCTGCGAAAACGCCTGTAGAGCCTATTCCTTTCAGTTAAAAGGTCACGAAGAGCCGCGGTGAACCACGGGTGACGTTTACGTCCAGGTGTCACAGTCTTTAATGGGGCGAGATGATTTATGGCTTTTGTGATGTTTTCGTTGAGGATGGTGATGCATTCGTCAAGTGATGGTGTGGTGAAGGATGACCAATCGCATGCGCTAAGGAAGTCCCTTAGCTTCTCAGCACAGATTCCTTTGTAGTTTCTGTAAGTGTAGGTATTAGGTACGTGGCGTGGAATCTGTACGTCGAGTGTGGCTGTAATAAGGTCATGTCCATTAATGAAAGGTGTGTCAGTCTTCCAGTATGAGAGCAGGCGATCCTGCTCATCGATTAAGCAAAGGTCAAGCCAGGTGTCAGAGTCTTGTCTATGATGAGTTGCACCATATGGCACAGAAATAAGGGAGTTCTCGTCGATGAAAGCCTTGATGAAGTTGGCGTCTTCAGACGAGGAAAGTTGGTCAGCATTGAAATCACCCATGATGACATTCGTGGAGTAGTTGTGCATGTGTGTTGTTAGTTGCTCAATAAAGTTAGATCCCTGGATAAAGGGAGAATGAGGAGGGCGATACACAACCCCCACGAAGATGGGCGATATTCCCTTAGCTGTGATTTCACAGAAAAGATACTCCGGCTTACCTGGTTTGCCCGACCATTCACCATCAGATGACGAGATGATACAAGCTGTCAGTGAGTGATGGATGTAGAGAGCCACACCTCCACCGTTCCTGTTTCTGTCCCGTCTGTAAAGAGTGTAATCGTCCAGTGAAGGGATGGACGATATCTTGTCGCTTAGCCAGGTCTCAGTCACAGCCATTACGTGGAAGGGGGAACGAGTGGACAAGAAGAACCTGATCATCTCAATGTGACCCGTAAGGGAGTTCGCATTGAGATGACAGACCCTGAGACCCCCAGACAGAGACGCTTTAGATGTAGATGTGGATGTGTTTGATGTTTTAGACGGTGGTTTTGGTGGAATGATGTGTAAGTGTTTTAATGTGTGGTGTCCGTGTTGGCTATTGGCGCTGTTCGGGCTAAAAAATCTTCAAGATCAGCCTCTGTAGTGATGATGGTGGCCCGTTCGTTGTCCTCGCCAGAACGGATGAGGATCCTACCATCCCTCACGAAAGAGCGGCATCCTTTCCTCCTCTTTGCCTCCAGCCTTGCCCTGATTCGCAGCTTGTGAATATCTGGAGGAAGCAGCTCATTTATATTGATGAGTCCCTGATGGTCTGGACAGAGAGCTCTCGCTTCCTCCAGTAGCGCAGCATCCAGTTCACTAGTGTGAAGTTTGCGCTTCCTGGCTTTGGCCACTATGATGGAGCGGGCCAGTGCACTGGAAGAGAGAGTGACAGCAAGTGGTGGAAGTCTGCTGTCACCCGGCGCACTGATGTTCGTTGCGTCCAGTCTCCCCATGATCCTGACGGACGCCACATCCCGCTTCAGGACCGTGGGATCCAGTGCAGCCAGGACCGAGTAGGCCAGGAGCTGCAGTGATGTCTCCTGGGTGTAGCCCAGGCCGGTGATCACCACCACGTTGTTGGAAGTACGCTCCTGCTTCCTCTTTAAGTCGGCCAGCTCGCTGCGGATGGTATTGAGCTCCTCCGAGGCCGGCGCAATGCTGTTGTTCTGCTGCTCTACAGGGCTCCTTGACGACAGCTGTTGAATTTGTGCCTGCAGCTCAGAGATGGAGGACTCGGCTTTACTTAGCCGAGTGTTGAGCGTAGGCAAGTCGTCAAGGGCTTTGAGGCGCTTCTCAAGCGGGCCAAGTCGCTTCTCGATTTTTGAGACCCGTTCAGACACGGTGTTTTGCGCCTGAAGGGCCTCATTTTGGACCCGCTTGATATCATCCAGTGCCGCAATGATGTCCTTGAGGGACGCCTCGATTGACGCCTGTGTCCTCGCCGGCGACTGCGCTCTGGAGCCGGCAAGAGATGGAGGCGCAGACCTATTCTTCTTGGGCACACCTGTTAAAGGAGTGCCCTTGGTGGATGTGCTTGCCGTTGCCGCTGTCGCTGCCGCTGCCCTTGCCCTCGTCTGCGTGGTCTTGGGCGTGCCGACGTCTGTATATTCTGCTGCACAGGCAGCACAGACGAGTGTGGCATCATTCCTCACCATTATGGACCGAAATGAGACACATATGGTGTGGAAATGGTCATTGCACAACTCGCATGTCTTCATTCTTCCCCTGGCTGCTTTGTTGCATTGAGCACACATAACAGGTGTTTCGGCACTTTTTCCACCAATTCCGCTCATTCTGGACGAGGTTATGTCACTGTCGATAACTTACTGGCAGTCAATAAAGTAGAGTATGTTGGAGGATAATAGCTGGTGGTAAGTTATCGTCTGAGTGTGGGACTTGATACTCTCGAAGCCAGATGGAGTGCTGATCGAGAGAAGTGAGTTGACCGACCTGTTTTTGATGGTAGCGACGTTGAAGGTGGTGATACGTCCGTACAACAGGTGGCTCCACGTGGATCACTTGGGAGGAAAGAGAGACGCCGTGCAGCGAGGAGAAAAGCCGTGCGTGTTTGCAGGTTATGTTTCAGCGACAGATGTTGTAGCAGGAAAAAAAGCAGAGTAGTAGATTGCAGCCTCCAGTGAATAATATGTCACAATGAAGGTTGCAGAATAGCGCATGCAACAAACTACAAAAGAATAGGCCCGAAGGCAACGTGCGGCAGTAAGAGTGCAAAGAAAGATAAGCAAAGCAGAGCAGGACTTTGTGTACTCACGTGAAGTTGGCAGAGAGAGAGAGAGAGAGAGAGAGAGAGAGAGAGAGAGAGAGAGAGAGAGAGAGAGAGAGAGAGAGAATATGTGTGTGTATGTGTGCGCCGCTTATCCGTCGTTTTTTTCCAGGAATGCATCGTCAGCAAATTATGTTTGGACGTGTGTCGCCGATGAGTTCACCGCAGTCGCGAATGTACTCTTGTCGCGTAATGTTGAGCTCCCTGTCGTGAATATTTGTCCAAAGTGCAGCAGCTCCGTGTCGTGTGTTTTGCCTAAAATGCAGCATACCAGAAGCAGGTGATTGTGGGGGCGGGGTCCGTATGCGGCTGAGAAGAAACAGAGATTGACCGATGGCGGTGTGTGTGCGTGTGTGCGTGTGCGTGTGCGCGTCAAAGGAAAGGTTTTTTATGTGGCGTAGGAAGAGCAAGCTCTGCACAAGTGGCTCTCCAACACCGGATCCCCACAGGTACTATCGTTAAAAAATACTTCCATGGGGCCCGTTAACTAGCCTTATTTTTTGATACTTACAATTTACGCAAAAATTACAAAATAATAATTTTATTTTTAGATATCACATTAATAATAAATAACAATCGTATCATTACAAATTGCTATCAAAAACCTACAAACACTAATAAAGATTTAAATTTTAATTCAAATTATACAACCCAATTAAAACGCAACATTATTTACAATCTAGTAGACAGAGCTCTTCTTTTCTTACAATTCAATAAACGCCGCACGTGTTAGCATACTCGCACAGCTCAGCTCTTCCCTTACATGTCAGCCGCACTTATTTACACACGCTGCAAGCGGCTATCAGGTTTTCTCGAATTTAAGACGCACTAATATAGCGGTACCTTTTCATCGTACTTCAATTTTTTTGCGTCAACTAGACGACGTGGCTTTTTTAATATGCGCAAAACGTTTACAAGTAAACATTATTGAGTTATTGTGGTAAACATTATCACTGTATGACACTTTCAAAATCTCGGATTACGCACGTTGTGTCATAAAATATCGTACGATACTATTATTCTTATTACATTTTCTTTATTCGTATTATATTTAGCTTATCCTAAATTTACTACTTGATCAATGATTACTTCACCTAAGATTTTTAACTTTCTGTCGTCAAAGTTGCGAATAAGTTGGAAAAATAAAAAATAGCGGCGATTTACGCATCAAAATCACTAAATCAAAAAATTATAAAAATTAATCAAAAAAGTCACAATTAAATGTATCTTTGTAGATAAGTACTGTGCACTCAACGAAGATACATTTAAATTTGCGACAAAGACTAATTTATTTCAGTTTTGCCGCGAAGACTATAGTATATATATTTTGAACTCTTGCGTTGAAGACTACATTTGCAGTCCCGCTGCGAAGACTAGTACATTTCTCACTTCGTATACGTTTGATTCTCTGGCAACAAAACTATTAAAAATTTTCCAAAATTCTACACTATCTATTTAAGTATTCACTTCTATCGGCTGTCCCCAAGACAGCCACATTTTTTTTGTATATACGGTTGAGCTGTTGCTCGTCTATGTAGCATGTCTCATGAGTGTTTGTAGAGCCGTAACGTAAGGGTGTGCTTTCTCATTTTTCTTCGGTTTCCGGTCAATGATCTGTTCTCCCAGGTTATCTTCTTCGTCTAAAAGGCGAAAATCTCGCTTTAGGTCGTTTTCCACCTCCTTTTATGACTCTCAATTATTGCGGTTCCGCATCCACTCCAGATGCTTTCAATTTAGATACACGGTCTAAGAAAGCGTACAGGTGCTTGCCGTTAAAGTGACGGTTCAATTTTCTAATCTGTTCTGCGGGGTATTTTCTTGTTTTTGCACAGGGCTGCTAATGTTTCGGTCGGTATGGCTAGGGTGGGTTGTGATTTTCTGCTCCAAGCAATGATAAGGAGGTTGTTCGGATTACTTTTTATAAATTCTCGTAGCCTTCTGCGCATTTCGTCTAATATCCTGTCAGTTTCGAGTTCTACTTCTTCGAGCTTAGTGGAAATGTCAGCCTCTGGGAGATTTAAAATCCACGCCATTTTATTCGAGTAGGGTGTGCGAGAAAGAGCGAAGTTTACAGTTTTGATTTGTACCGAGAAGATAGGGATTTGTTTTAATTCTGGAAAAAGGCTTCTTTAGTAGTTAAATCGCGTTTATTCCCGAGCTTTTCGATTATAACGGTGTGTATAGTATAATAAAAAAATTATACGATCTTAAATCCGACAATAATTACAAAGAGATGTGGGGGGCGGGTAGTATCGGTCGTGTCTGGTTCGCCTTGGCTGAGCTGCAAAATAAAGTAATAAAAGAAAAGAAAAAAAATATCTATATAAATGTATGTACATATATCGAGCGTTTTTTGGGATTAATAGTTCAAATAGCGGTAATGCCACCTAGATCATTCTGGCCGGATCGCCATGTAACGCTGTGAGTAGGCCGCACTATAAGGTGGCCGGTAGCGCAGCGTACCCCTCACGTAGGTTGCGCCCCACAGCTATGCAGCACATTGACTGCTATAGAGGAGGATATAGCAGTTTGGATGACTCAGTGATAACACGATTGATTGAAATCATAGTATGTAATCAAGGTGCGCGGTAGATTGGAAGTATGAGTTTTGTATACACTGTGCCGTCGGGGAGCAGCGCAACCCTATTATACTTTGAATTTGCTTTTTAACCTAAATGCGTTTTATTGTCTCCAATGGTTTTTCGTCGAATAAGTCTTCGATGCTTATGTTTGAGTAATGCATCTTGAAGATTTTAATGAAAGCTTTCGAATGATCATATTTTGCTTCAAAATTTTCTCTTATAGCAACATTTATGATTGAAAATTAATTGGTGATAATTTTTTTAAATTTTGGCTATGCGATTTTCATCTTTTTAAGTACAACTATACAAGAATATGTCATGAGATAATAGGTTACATAAGGTTATCTTCAGCAATCAGTCCAATATGCTATACTACGCCACGAATGTCTCCAGAACATATTAATTATGTGCAATTCTAATGGTAAAAGAGTAAGAAAGACGTCTGCTAAGCGTCGCTGCCTTTTATGAAACCAATCGCAGTTGCAGAGAGCCGAACGCACGAAGTAAGCATCTATCTAAACAAAGATTCCGAGGAAAGAGGACCAGATTTTTTAGGGTGGAAGTTATCTAGTTGTCTTTATCTAGTTTTTTCTTACATCGTTTACGAACGTGCATCAGTATTCGTTTAAGAGGACAGAGGCACATGCAGTAGCAGAGTATGTCTTGTCTTGTGTAAACATAATACATAGCCTAAAACAGTGATGTATCGGAGCTGCTAGGTGCCCACAATCTTTCGAAATTTGTCTATTGTGCGTGATTGTGCGTTTATTAATGAACCTTCGCGCTACGGCTAGTGAACCGCTTGACAAAATTTATGTGTCTAATACTTAGGCGCCAAACTGTTGGAGAAGCTGGTGGATTGTGACGGAAGAAGTAAAAGGGGTTAGTCCTTTTGTAGTTTTGATGAAGTTTTTATTGTGTGCACAAAATAATGAGATGAGTCGTTGCGGAGATGTTGCTTCTAGCTCGAACGAAACTCGAATGAAGTAGAAGCAGAGAGTAGCGACAGCGCCATCATGTCGCGAGAGCATGAGGCGGACGTATTGCGAACTAGGCGCGAGCAGTGTTATACTTCTGACACTCCCTCCCTGCGAGTGACTCTGATCATTTTATTCACTCTGAATTATGTTCGTCTTGGTTTGACATATCTGAAAGAAAGAGAAATTCTTTTACATCTGATTCAAAATTATATTATGAATACTGTGCTTATTTGAAATTAAGAATACTGTGCTTATTTTAAATTAAGAATTTTGTCTCTGAAGTATTTATGTTTTTCTAAAGATAGAGGTTTTGTCATTATGTCTGCTATATTTTCTGATGTAGAAATCCATTTTACTTTGAATTTTCATTCTGATACACATTTTTTAATATAATCTACATGTGTGTCTGCCATGTGAGCTTTACTGCCTGATTTTTCTCTTTCCTCTAAATTCTTCTGAATATTTTCATGATTGTCATCAAATTTTTCAATTTGTGATTTCCTTCCATCTGAGTGCAATCTCCTGCTGACTTGTTGTCACACCAAATAGTGATAGGGTACATTGTTTTCCCAATGATGCTTCTGATTGCTTTGTCTAGTGAAATTAAACCTTGGCAACAGTTACTCATTGCTAAATACTCTGACTGGCAAGTTGACAATGATATATGTGTTTGCTTGTAACTTCGCCACATAATTGGATCACCAAATAGTAATATTACATATCCTCCAGTGGAAGATGAATCGTACCAATCTCTGAAGCTGGCGTCTGACATAGCTTCCAATTCTTCTTTTTCTGCTTTGAACGTCAGTTCAATATCTGAGGTATCTCTGAGATATCTGAAAACACGTTTTACGTTTTTCCAGTCATTTTCAGTGGGGTTCAGTTGTCTCCTTGACAGATAATTTACTGAAAATGAGATGTCGGGTCTGGTTGCTCCAGCTAGATAGAGTAAACTACCTATTGCTTCTCTATAGGGAGCTTGTGTTCTTATTTGATTGTCTTCATTGATTTGTTTTTCTTCTGAATCTCTGATTTCTCTGTTTCGTACTTGTCTTGTCACCATGGGTGTCTTCTGAGGTTTGCACTCTTTCATGTTGAAGCGTTCTAAGCATTTTTCAATGTAATCTGATTGTGACAATTTCAGTGTCTTTTCCTCCATGTTTCGAGCGATTTTCATACCTAGAAAAACTTTTGGTTCTCCCAAATCTTTCATCTGAAATGTGGCATTAAGTTTATACTTTATTTCGTCTAGTTTCCTCTGATCATTACCTGCTAGTAAAATATCGTCTACGTATAATACCAGTACAACCATCTGATTTTGTTTTCTCCACGTGAATAAACATGGTTCATTTATGTCATTTTCTAGACCAAATTCTAATGCAACTTCTGAAAAGCGTGCGTTCCATTTTTTTGGATTGATTCTCAGTCCGTACATAGATTTTTGTAATTTACAGACTTTGTTTCTTCTGAAATCTGGATCACACTCTATCCCTTCAGGAATTTCCATATAGATATCTTCTTCTAAAATTCCGTTGAGAAAGGCTGTCTTAACATCCATCTGGTATGCTATCAAATTGTATTTGTTTATTATGGCTAAAGTTACTCTGACTACTGATAGTCTTGAAACGGGTACGTACGTTTCTTTCAGTTCGTACTCGTTTCTGTCCTTGAATCCTCTGATGACTAGTCTACCTTTGTATACATATAGTCTGACCATCATCTGAAGTTTTCCTTTTAAATACCCATTTGGAATCGATTGTATGAACCTTCTGACCATTTCCGTTTAGTGAGGGTCTGTCGACGAAAGTCCAGACATTGTTATCTTCCATTGACTTTAGTTCTTGTTTTATGGCTTCAGTCCATCTTAGTTTATCAGCTGATTCCATGGCTTCTTTATAACTTGTTGGATCTCTGAATATTCTTGCAATAGACGCATATATTAATTCATCATTATCTGTTTGATTTTCTTGGGCTCTGAGGTTTGTCTTTTTCCAAGATGTTGTCTTTGTTAGTCACTGGTTCATCTGATTTTTCATTTATTTCTAAGATTTCACTGATCTCTAAGTTTTCTTGTAAGTCAGGCTTATGTACATCTTTGTATACCAGTTTTTCGTTAAATCTGACATGTCTGGAAGTCAGAAATCGTTTTGACTTCGGGTGCCATAAAACATACCCTGTTTGTGAGTATCCTGCCATAATTGCTGTAATTGCATTCTCTGAAAATTTACTCTCTGAAATAGGTATTTTAACATAAGCTAAACAACCAAAGCGTCTGATTTTATCGATATGAGTATTTCCTTTTGGTGATATTCTTTTTAGGGGTATTTCTGAATTAATCCCTTTGTGTGGTGTTCTGTTGTAGACATGTATTGCAACCTCAAGTGCAAGAATCCACATGCTTTTCGGTAAACCGGAGTCTAGCATGAGGGCTCTGATTTTCCATTGTAATGTCTTATTGAATCTCTCTGAAGTACCATTATGTTGTGGAGTATACGGAGGTGCAAATTCAGCTTCTATTTTTTCTCGTTTCATGACTTCTGAAAATTTGCCGCCTGTAAATTCGGTTCCATTGTCTGTTCTGATATAGCATACTTTTTCGTCTTTGCAAAGAATGTTTCTGGTAGTGACTAAAAACTTTTCAAGACAGTCTCCAGCTTCATTCTTATGTTTGACTGAGTACGCCTTTGCGAACCTAGTGTATTCGTTTATGAATACCACAATGAATTTATTATCACCTGGATATGAGACTGGTTTTATTGGTCCCATCGTATCAGTGTGAATTCTCTGTAGTGGTCTGGTAGCTTTAGTTCTTACTTCCGAGAAAGGAAGATTTTCCATTTTTGCTAGTATACACACTTGACAGTCAAGAATTGTTTTATCGAATTTTATCTTTCTGAGTTTCTCTTCTGATTTTTGTAGTACTATTAGGTACTGTAATGAAGCATGGCCAAGTTTAATATGCCAGAGCATCCCTTCGCTCAATTTTTTTTCAAGTCTCTCTGATTTATTTGTTGTGTTGTTCTTTAGAGATTCTATAATTTCATCTGAGATTTCGTCTGATATATTTTCTAAGTTTAGAATCTTCCTGTTTAGAACACTTTCATCCATATTCGTATCTTGTATTTCATTTGAATTCAAATTTTGTTCGTTAGTTATTTCTTGCTCTTTCTCCCTCCCAATCTCAGCAGGACTTGTCTGAATGTTTTCTGATTCGACATTTTCTTCTGAATTATCATCATTTTCAAGGTTCATGATGTCTACCTGAGATTGTTGCAGAAATTCATCGACGGAGACTATATTTGCCATACAGAAGTATGTATTGTATTTAATGTTGTGATCGTCTGATACTCTCTGACTTTCGACTTCAAATGAAATAATCCAGTTTGGTTTTTCGTAAATTCCTGTCAGGTACTCTGATCCTGACTTTTTATCGAAAATTTTGAGTATTTTGTCATCTAAATATATACTCAAACCTGCGTCTGCAAAGCGTCTAAGAGATATTAAATTTCTTATTTTGTTATTTTGTTATTTTGTTATTTTTTTATTTTGTTATTTTGTTATTTTGTTATTTTGTTATTTTGTTATTTAATTATAAATTTTGTTATTTTCGTATGATGTAGGTTTCAAGTATAGATCGCCTTTTCCATCTATAATAATATTGGCTGATTTATTCTTGTTCGCACTTCTGATTATCTCTCCTGAACTCTTTTTGAAATTACTTAGAAACAGGCTTTTATTTATAATGTGTTCCGTCGCCCCGGAATCCGCAATAAAAACTAATTTTGATGAATCATCTCTGATATTAGATTTATTGTATTTACCTGCTAGCCTTGCTTTGTTGATTTCTGCTTGTTTTTGTGTTCGGCCTGGAGTTTGGATCGTTACTTGCTTTTTGAAATTTACCCGTTTGTTATTACCTCTGAATTTACGTCTGACATTATTATATCCGCCTCTACCTCTACCCCTATTATCTCTGAAGTTATTGTTTGTGTATGTGTTTTGTGTATTGTTAGAGTAATCTGATGATTTGACGGGCATACCCGTCTTTAGGATTATCCTTGTTTGGACAAGTGTCTCCCTTGTGGTTTGCTACAGCCTGGCAATAAAAGCAGTACCATAGTCTGTATTCTGCTAAGGGGCAGTCTGCAGCCTTGTGTCCTATTTTATTGCATCTGAAGCATTTAGTCGTCTGATTGAAGGTTTGAGTCACTAAGTTTGCTTTAACATCTGAAGGTTTTCCGTCTGAAGTTTTATTTTGTGCTTCTATCTGCAACAAATACGTTATCATATTATCCAAGCTCATTTCAGTTCCAGTCGACTGAAGTCTCGTTATATTAGCTGGACCAAGTTCAGCATATGCGTAACAAGCTGCTTGAAAAAAAGCAGATCTTTTCTCTTCTAATAGAGGGGCATCAGTATTGCAAAATTCAAATTCGTTAACAATAATTTCGAAACGATCACAAAAATCATTAACTGATTCTTTCTTCTACACGATTTATGATAATGTCTCTGACTGTGGAGGTTTTCTTTTCTAATTCTGATTTGTCGAATAGACTGATTAAGGTTTCATTATCTTCCAAAATAAATAATGTCATTTGTTTTTAAATCTGATTTTAAATAATCCAACCACTCGTTCAGAGGCATTTTTCGTGTAAGCATGTAGTTGCGTTTGATGTTAACTGTGTTTGATGTGTTTGTCTTTCTTAAGGAAGTGTTGTTAGTACTCTGATTTATGTCTCTGACGGTAGAGTTTGCGAGGGGATTTGTTACCTTCTGATTTTGTAATTCTTTAATAAGATTCGTCATCTCCATAGCTACTCTGTTGCTTTCCACCATGGACTTCTGAAGACTTATGATGGCGTTGGCTTTTATAGGCCTATCGTCTGTCTCTAATTTATTTGTTTATATTCTAATAGAAACACTTTTACCTTGTGAGGTTGGTTGAATTTCCTCTTCTGAACTGTCATCCTGACACTTCTGGTACTTCTGAGTTTTATTTCACCCTGTAATGTTGAATGTTTCTTTTAGTTTTAATTCTTGCTTAGTCTGACCGCACTGCAAGTTAGATTAGCCTGAGAGAAATGTTTTGTTCCGCCGAACAACACACACGTGCTCCCTCCCAACCTGAGCAAACGAACGCAATTTTCTCAATTTTGTGTGAGGGGCGATCGCACACGTATATGCTGTTGTGGTGAAACTGCAAACAGCAGTTTGCTAAATTTGTAGTTTTATTCTTTATAGAAAGGCTCGACTTTACTGCACTGCCGTATTATCCATGATTCTATTTAATTCGTGTTTCTTTTATTTTAAAATTCAATTAAGTCCAAGGAAAAAATACTCGGATAGAAAGCAACGATCACGAGAGAAAAAAATTTTCTGTTTGCAAGTACTGAAACATACGGTATTATTCCATAAACATCTGAGAAAAATATTCTGGAAACAACAAACGTTCGCTTCATGTTTCCGAGAGAAAACCGAGAGATCGAAACGTAAACAAGCCGGGCACATGGCTCTCCGCTGCACGCTTGTCTCCAATTCCGAGAATCGGCCCGCGCGAGCTCGCGCCGGCGTGCGTTCGCGCGGTTACTACGCGCGCTATAGCACTTCTGTGTTTTGTTTTCTCTCTATTACTCTCTGAATAATAATGGAAACAAAACTTGTTTTTTTTTCTGACTATAAATCTCTCTTTCTAATGTTTTTCTCTATTCTGACAATAAGCTAATTAGACACCGCACTATCTATCCTATTTTTCGCAACTCTGAATACGGCACGGTTAAACAAAAAGCACTCCCGAGACCGAGCAAATGAGATATTTAATAATTAGATCATCTGATTAGCTTTTCACATCTAATTTCTATTTTCCTTTGTTCGGAAAAAAACGTTACCTCTGAAATCGTAGTGATCAGTTCCTCTGACCCGCAAAAATCCGTCAAGCCTGCTGGCCCACAACCTGTTGGAGAAGCTGGTGGATTGTGACGGAAGAAGTAAAGGTGGTTAGTCCTTTTGTAGTTTTGATGAGGTTTTTATTGAGTGCACAAAATAATGAGATGAATCGTTGCGGAGATATTGCTTCTAGCTCGGACGAAACTCGAATGAAGTAGAAGCAGAGAGTAGCGACAGCGCCATCATGTCGCGAGAGCATGAGGCGGACGTATTGCGAACTAGGCGCGAGCAGTGTTATACTTCTGACACAAACACCTGCTAAGACTCGACGCAAGCACTTGCGTGGATCGTCACAAACACGATGTGTGAATCCAGAGAGTAAAAAACAGCGTGCTCGTGCTTTACATCGGCAAAAATCTTGTAACCCTTGGTTCATATCGGTGGAATGGAACTGGACATGCAGGATTGCCACAACAGAGACGAGCGAGATTGACACCGTGATCCACGAAAAATCTATGAGCTCGTCTTCAACTTCACAAGCTCTCACCGCTCGAGCTCGACGACGACCCCGTCCACTGCGATGCCAACCTCTACGTCTATGGTTGTTTGACTCGTACTACAGCCTCCTCAACGGCAACTATATGTTCTCTCCAAGACCTCATGCGCTTGTTTCTTAGGAATGAGTCGACAATAAACGACAAGGTCTTCCTTCTTCTTTTGTTGGCGTTGGTCAGCCCTCACATATTAGTGCAGCAGAGTTCGCCACAATAGGCGAGCGCCGCAACGACGACTATCAGAGCTGCTCCGACGACCAGCAAACGATACTTTGTGCTCAAGACCACTAAGCCAAAAATGGCGCGTTAGAGAATGAGAGCCCGAGAACGAGTTTGCGACAAAACGTCTCTTATGCCTTCCTTCCACCACATACTTCTTGCCATTTCGCTTCTATAATCCTTGTTTCTTCACATTTTTATATCACGTGTGTCAGTGTCTCTTCTTCTATCCCACATATCCTGCATTTCCTTTCTTCTTCTTTTCTCCAATATTTATTTAGCTTTGTTTCATTGCCATTCTCAATCTCGCTGTTATCCCAAGTGCCCCTCTCATATGCTCCCCTGCTTCCATAAGATATTCCGGCATTTCTCCCTGCTCCCTTAGATGAACTTTCACCTCAGTTGCGTTGCTCGATTCTCTTATCTCCTTTAATCAGTTCTGCCACTGTACGTTGCAACAAGACACGAGTCTCGTTGATAAATATGCGTGAAGGCGGACGCAACAGGCTTAGCGCAAACTTAGCCGCACGATGTAAAGGCGAGTCCGCACGATGCGAAATGAACACGTGCGCGCATCGACAAGAAGGTGGGTCCGCACGAGGCAAAATGAGCACGCGCGCGTACCAACGAAAGGGCAAGTGACGGCTGCGGCAGCCCGACACACACCGACGAGCGACTTAGCCGTAACGCGCCAGGCGGCGGGCGCAGCGCACACTAGGCGCCGCGAACACACTTGCTTGGCATACACGGACAGTTCAGCTCGAGTTTTCGATCCAGAATCATGAGCACACGATACTGTAAGGAGAGCCAGAGTTAGACCACCGCTGACGAAACCGTCTCGTGCGTACACATGACGGCTAGTTCGTACACCTTACCCCAATCCTTCGGATTATCGTCATGAGTACACGAGATAATCACAAAGCTAGAACGACAACGAGTTTCGTCCTCATCAGCACACGTGGACGATACCTAGAGTCGCCAAAATCCACCTCTCACAGTCCGACGTATCTCTGCTTACTCTGCCAATGTGCACACACAGGGTTGAGGAAGTAACGAGACAGTCACCGACGATCCGCAGAGTCGTAAGCTCACGACTCTGTGGATTCGAGGTTATATCACTACTCCGAACCAACCTTTCGGTCGTCGGAGGACGTCTCTCGACTCCTTTCACCACTGTGCGCACACAGGGCGAAGAAAGGAACAAGACTAGCGACAACGATCCGCAGAGTCGTGCAACCATGTCTCTGCAAATCCAAGGCTAACCTCAAAACACCGTGATACCGATCCGATTGCCACTGTGCACAAACAGGGCAATCGAAATCGTTATCACACGACTTATTTTGACCAACCAAGCCCTGCGCACATGACTTCGTCGCAACCGAATGCAAACCTAACCTTAAATCCCCGACACCGCTCCGTAAGCCCGACACCGTACTGATGCCGCTCCATTTCACTGTAGCCACATAAAACTATAATCGCACAGTAATCGCGCCGACTAAAACTATTAGAATTGTACAGTCGAAATATTCATATGTTTATTTCTGTTACAGGTGAGTTCAAATACATGATTATATTATTTAGACATTAAAAACAGAGTTTTCAATAACCTTTTTCCCAGAACCAATCCTGAATCCGATTGACTATCTGGCCCCGGGAAAAATAGAAACGTTACAACGTCTTTGTTTATTCTTTCGATTTCCTCCTCGATCCTTCCACCATCTTCTACTCATCTGATGTACTCCGTTATTAATATTTCACTTTTTCCCAGTTCGCTACTCCTCATGTCCTTTCCTCCTCTTTTTTAATTTTCTCTCTCCCCTTTCTTGTTTAGTGATTTTCAGCATTCTCCTATCAGCGAATTCACTTTCGCTTTTTTTAGTTTGTCCTCGTATCTTATGGCCCTTTTTCTTGTTCTAGTTTTCAGCTTAAACAGCTTCGTCTCGCAGTGTATTATGTGTGCTGGTATTGTCCACTCTAGTTTCAGTATCCATTTCAGATATCTCCTCTATTTTCTCCAGTTCTTCGTGCCCTTTCCGTTCCGAAATCTCTACTCTATATTCTATTACACTCTGTACTAGTGCATCAAATTATTTCATCCTCATCTTCCAGTTATCTATGAACAGTGCCTCTCCTATTCCCCATACCGTACTTATTATAGCTGTGGCCTTGTTTTTCATTTTCATTATCTGTTTCTTATCCTTGCCGTTTTTCTTCATTTTGTAGCCTAGGTACTCAAATTTCTTGATCACTTCTAATTCCTTTTCTTCCCACATGGATTTCTTCTCTGTCTTCCCCCGTTTCTAAAAATCATAAACTTTGATTTTTCTAAGTTTAGTTCTAGCCCTTTTTCTCTATGACTTTCTTGAACCTTTCCAACATTTGTTTTAGCCCGCTCTGATTGTATATTCTGATTATTAAAAATAAATCTAGAAAACCATGAAACTTTCATCTTTGAACAATCTTTAACTCTAGAACCAAATTCATTCTTAACAATATAATGAAAAATTGCAAAACAGAAACTCTAAAAAAATTAACTTTTAAAAAAGTAAAAGGTTAGTCGAGTTTGATATATTCCGCAACGAAATAACAGATAAAAAAGAACTGAGATCAATCAACCAAAGTCAAGTTTTTTATATTTAATTATAATAAAGCAACAAAATTTTGTTTGGTCAATAAAGGGCTTACTTAACTTTAAGTTAAGTAATATAATGATCAATTAGGAACAACTCTCAAGATATCACTTGCCATGATCTTTTCATTTTGTTTATTGATGAACAACTAAAATTTTATTTTTATGTATTAGAAAGTCAAAAAAATACCATAAATACAAGGAAACGGGCATGGCAAGTTACGTAGTAAGTATCTTGAGTTAAATAATTAGGAATCAAAGGTGAAAGTGTCAGCTCTTGTAGAAATAAAAACTCAGCAATTAGATGTCGACGACGTTTCGGCTGACTCTTTCACCTTTGATTCCTAATTATTTATTTGGTAACATGGAGAGCAAAAAGCATAATTGTTGTATCTTGAGAGTTGTTCCTAATTGATCATTATATAACTTAACTTTAAGTTTAGTAAGCCCTTTATTGACTTTACAAAATTTTGTTGCTTCATTATAATTAAATATAATAGACTTCACTTTGGTTGATTGATCTCAGTTCTTTTTTATCTGTTATTTCGTTGCGGAATATATCAAACTCGCCTAACCTTTTACTTTTTTAAAAGTTAATTTTTTTAGAGATTTCAGTCCTTTTTAGTAAATTTTATTTTATTTTAGTATTTCATATTTCCCCTACAAATAAAATATAAGCATCTTTAGCACCTTTTGAGCATGGCTTCTTTGTAACATTTTTATTACTAACATAAAATCACTGATTGTTCTGATACACTACCCTCAAATAATTTCTACATCTAGACACCGAAAGCCAAGTGGGAACTACCTAGACCTCGTCATTGGCCACTCTGTACACCTAGACGCCGTCCTCGTAGGATGTATTTACCTAGACATGAAAAATCACGAGCGCACCCCCTAGACTTCGTCATCGTCCACCCTGTACACTGTGACGAGCGAACGCAAATTCGTATTTCGCGCGCTCGTCGCGTCGCGCGACCATTTCATGCGTGAGGGCGACGTTGCCAGTTCGGCGGTACTCGGGAAGCGTGCGCGGAATCAGCGCGTAAGACAGATAGGCAAAAGCGCTAAGACAGTCTAGACGTGCGACCTTTTACCGGTATACCACCCGCGATTTCTCGCGCATCCGAGATGAGAGAGAGCAGCAACGACCAGGACCATCCGCTGGAGGAGAACACCCGAGCCGCCATCACCTCGAGCACCCGGGGTACCCCAGCACGTCACCGTTTTAGCCAGAAGGGACGCCTTCCGGCCATCCAGGACTTTTCCCCGTCGGCAGCCGACGGATACTGTAAGTCCGTAACATTAGCTACTACACGATTTATAGATCACCGAATCGGCTGCAGACGCCGAGGCCGAGGCTCGCTGCCACCGAGTCGTCGGCTCGTCTCCAGTGCGAGCCGCGAGTGCGAACTCGTCCTCTCGCGACACGCGATACATTGTATTAACATCTTGAGTGAATATAGATATCTTACTTTTGAACACGAACGCATGTTTGTTTCTTCCGTAAACCTATTGCGTCCTTCTGAAGAATACGGTAAAGTAAAGCCGGTTACATCGCGGCGCGGCTACGCACGCCGCGCAGTTGTACACCGAGGCAACCCGGCTGCATAGTACGGAGTCGGCATTGCACCGACGGCTAACGTCCGACGCCGACTTCAGCATCATCGAGGGATAGCCGTGCGGAGATAAAAGAGTGAGTAATCCCCCTCGTTGACGCGACAGCATCTTCGCTGCTGTCGCGTTAAAGCCCAGTGGCCCCGTAACAACACTTAGACGCTGTTCTTGTATGATTTATTCACCTAGACACCAAAAACCACGGAGCGCACCACCTAGACCTCGTCATCAGCCACCCTGTACACCTAGACACCGCCTTTGAATTATTTTTACACCTAGACACTAAAAACTACATGTGAGCGAGCATGCAGAAAATCGATGAGAAAGCAATATCCATCTGTATATAGCTGTGCGGCCAACTTTAACATTTTTTGATTTGATTTCAGCATTTTGTGAATGACACACTCGTGTATTATATCAAAGGTAGCTGTTTTTATCAATATTTTTGTTAAAAATCATAGTTAGACACAATAAAACATGATATAAGTCAAATATATTAGAGATAACAAAGAAATGCATTTATTTCTTTGTAATGAGAAATGCGAATCTCAACATAGAAGTAAATAGTAGCTTGGGCGCAGCGGCTTTGTCTGCTTTTCAAACTCGCCTTCGTGGCGTTACCGCGCCAATTGATTAACGTGCCTTGAGCACATTTTATAACTAAAATTGATAGTACACTCGGGAAGGTGTGAACATTTGTCATAATCGGGAAATCTTAATATGTTAATCTGAAGAAGTTGTGGCAGGAAGCTGTAAAAGGGGTCCTGTGCCCCTCTTTTTTTGAACATACCCTTTTAGGAAAGTGAATTAGAGTTTGACTAAAAAAATTATTTAATGTAGGTAGATACATAGCATTTCTTTATTTTTTAGATAATGATGTCAACGATAATTGCAATATTATTAAAAATGCATCTGCTGATTTTATAAAAGTTGGAAAATTTGAAAGTGCAATCACCTGCGCCATATGTGGTGATAGAGCTACTGGAAAACATTATGGTGCTTCATCTTGTGACGGTTGCAAAGGTTTTTTCAGACGATCTGTTAGGAAAAACCATTTATATTCTTGCAGGTGAGTTATTGATGAAATTTTATTTTCACCAGCAAAAGATCGACGCAGCAGCGGGGTGTGGGTAAAATTTTTGAAAAATAAAGATTTGAAAGGTAAAAATTACGAATTGAATTATAACGAAAGGTAAAATTGTAAGTTCCAGGATATTGGAAAGGTATAATTTTGAAAACCTAAATTTGGAAATTCCTAAAAATATCCCTTCTGCATTGTTTTAACTACAAATATCACCTTTCGCAATATTTTAATTCAACATTTTTTTTTACAAATTTATTAATTTCAAAATCTTAGTTTATAAATTTTTAATTTCTTATCTTTACCCTTTCTAATTTTTATTTTTTTATATTTTTACCCTCACCCGCGGCAGCGCTCCTATTTATACTACTATGCTTTACGTTACCTTTTAATTAGCAAGTACTCAAAGTTTAACCTTATTTATCGTCACTTACAAGGAAAGGTACCCAACCCGAACTCACCGATTTTGATGATTTTCATATATGTTGTAGAACATAAAAAAATAAGAGACACGTATTTTTTTTTATCGGCTAATTTTCACTTTTAAGGGGTAAAAACCTCCCCTAAAGTTAACC
>JAZHPH010000076.1:410072-448346 GCA_037356405.1 Nasonia oneida
CGTGTCTCTTATTTTTTTATGTTCTACAACATATATGAAAATCATCAAAATCGGTGAGTTCGGGTTGGGTACCTTTCCTTGTTAGTACTTGATTTATAAGTAAAGTTAAGTTAGGCCAATTTAAATCAAGTAGCAGCAAATATTTAAGTAACAGCAACACGGCGTATTGAATTGCTGCTTTACAGCAAGAGATGAAAAGTAGCCTTAAAGCGACTCTGCCCACGAGAGAGCAAAGAGAAGTACCAACAAACACTGCTCGGTGGCTACACTAGCAGCGAGCGCAATATGCAAGCCAACGAGTATACGAAACAATAGATAAGAGAGCGTGCGTACCAGCAGAGGTGTCTTGCTCTCACTCGATATCAAGTCGGCATGTTAACTATACAGCGTGCCTAGTGCTTTTGTCCAAAATGTAACCTCGCCCTTTTGTACGAAACGAGAGCTTCTTATGAAGACATAATGATTTGAATATACTTACTAACAAGAAACGTTCGCTTCGCTTGCGATTTGCATATTAATTAAAATGATATTCAATTATTTGACGTGACATTATTAAATATACTATTAAATATTAAATGTACAACACTTGATGGTAGTTGATTTTTGTGGAAAGTTTTTGAAATACTTCAATCAGATTGCCGGATTGAAAAATTCTAACGAATCAAAAAGCACGATTTCAAAATCGTTCCACAGGAATTAACTACCGTCGAATATAAAGGAATATATCAAGGGGCGCAATAGCGCCCCGATTGCAAGTATATTTACGTTTTACGAATTCTATATATATTTTGTTCGATCTCCTGTTGATGTTTATGTATGAGTATACAATTTCAAAGATTTTCATAAGATCTTTCTAATTACCATATTATTTTGTTAAGAAAATTACTCGTTTGTAAAATAATTAAGTTTGAAAATTAATTTTGCAAAAAAATTAATTTTTCGCCTCTCCGATTCTTTTTTTTTTCTTTCAGTCAGTCATAGCTATAAATATACATACGATTCTTTAATTATTACAAAGTCTACTTAATATATATTACAAATATAATAGAATTTAAATCATATGTCCTGTTGACTCATCGGTTGTATTATAGACGTAGAGAAGCTTGATTGCTGTACATCTAACGGTAACAATTTTTAATGAAAAAACGGTCGCGCCATGTCTTATTATCAGGTTAGGTTAATTGATCAGCTAATAAGAGTAAAAACTCTGCGCGGAGCGCGAGTGCTCGAGTTTTTTTCTCATTTCGCGGCTTGTAGCCGTTTCTTTATCGCTGTAAGGATCGAATATGCGTATGCTATGTAGTTACATGCAATTTTTGGAGCTCATGGCTAGTAGCCGACACTGGCAGAAAACCGTCTGTAGTTCCAAATTATACTTATTCCAGGAAGATAACTTATTCCAGTCAATAATTCAGTCAGAATTTAACAGATATGGATAGAGAAGTCTTACTTATATACTAATTCAGACGCCAGCTACCTTTCTGTATTTTTTTAATTGTCCCCTGGATTTTTCAAGTCGATTTGGTTCTATTTATAGCGCTCATTAAACATAACTTGGTTTTCCTCCTAACAAATAATTTCTCTGTTTGTTATTAACAATAATAACGGCAAATTCATGGTTTCTTAAAAATATCTCAAAAACTACTGCACCTACAAAAAAATCATCGTGATTGAAAGTTGCTTTAAATATTGAAATGCATAAATTATCATCCGACGTATTTTCGCGTAGAAGCAGTTTTTGCACAAAGGTAACTCCTAGCATTATGTCCCTAAAATTTTTCAACTCGATATTGTTGTAATCGAGCAGCTCGTTTAGTTTTCCTGCTCTCAAATACTTTTTTTGGTTATTATTAACAATAATAATGGTCAAAATGTGGGTTTTTAACAATAACTCAAAAACGACTGCTCTTATTACAAAAAGGTTATTAAAACTTGTTAAAGACAAAGTGCAAAGTATTATCTAAAGCATTTTAGTGCAGGTGTAGTAGATTATGCAAAAATCAAACCTAAACTTTTAACTATGATATGCTGTAATTCAAATTGAATTTTTCTTTAAACATTCCTTTATAAATTTATTTGAAACGTATTAAAAGGTCTTTTAACCGAATGTATGATGCTTTTGCTCACGATAAATCCGGTGCCTAGCGATCCCCTGCTTCTGGCCCCATACAGGTACGTGAAGTTGAACCCGATGCTAGTACTCCGCCATCTGGCCACCGCGATTCTTGTATTGCTACTAAATCTAAATTGTACCTATCAGCTTCCTCTATGAGTTCTTTAAACGCGCCTGCTCTGTATAGACTGCGAACATTCCACGTTTCGACCCTTAAGTCCCTTTTGGTTTTGTTTTGATTTTTTTGAGCCATCATAGTATGTTAAACCCGCGCGCTTTGGACCCTTTTTCGATCGCAGGTGAGTCCACTGTTCTAGAGGTGATAACTCCCATACCTCTCTAGAACTAAGTATGAGAGCTTTCCGACTTTGACGAGGACAGTGTCAAATCGTCGTCAGACATACTACGGTTTTATTCTCGCATCCTAACGCCCCCCTGCAAGGCAGCGGGCCTTCACTGGCATCGTTACCGCGCAATACCAGGTGACGAATCAATCTACACATCCCATTCCGGAGCAGTTGTCATCGCTCCCGCATCCTCCTCGGCAGCAGGATTTTTGCCCATTTTTGTAATGTGTGATGAAAGACATAGATTAAGAGATAAGAGATAATGTGAAGTGTTTTTTGTTGTGGTGCTTGCGTAGTGTTTCTAGATGAATGCGTTCGACAGTGTGGGCTCATCACACCCACGCCTGTTCCTATCGGCTGTCCGCGGCTGCTTATTCAATTTATTCGCAGCTAACCTCTTTCTCAGGGGCTGTTCCTCTATCCGCAACCTGAGGACGCGATGTGTAGTGGTCATAGGCACCCACCCGTCCGATCTGGACGATAACGCCCAAAACCTGCTTATGGTGGCGGCATTGTAACAGACATTTATGAGCGTATATTAATAAAAATACAGAAAAACTTTTGTAAGCTATATAAACAAATTGTATATAATACAAAGAAATTGTATATAAACATTAGACAATTTCTTTAAGGAATGCATAACTTTATAGAGGAGAAATCATATTTATAATACTAAGATACAGAATCGTGAGAATAGGTACAAAACTTATAGTTGCCGACATTTTACCTTGTAAAAGGTGTTTCTTTAACTTTATTACAGCCAACATTCTATAAAAGTATTTAAGCTACTAGTACACAGGACCGGTTTTAAAATTATAGAATAGAACAAAAATAAATTTTAAATATCAAAAAATGTTTTCAAACTCTTTGTAATTATTTGATGACAGTATTCATTTATTTAGTATTCATTTAACAATAAATACATTATAATATAATGTGAATTGTAGAATTATAACAATCATAACATTTATATTCTGTACTACAATTACTTTCTCTCTCTGTCTCTTTCTCGCACACAAGCTAAACGCTCTATGCATACACGTGCACTTTACAATTTCTTTCTCTCTATCACTATCTATCTCAAACTAATGCTAGTAATCTTATATATTTATTGACTATTTGCTATTTTTCAGGAAAACGTGAATCCTATCTGGTATCAGGGCAACTCCGTATTAAGCTGTGAAATCGACAAAGTAAAAAATAATTTAAAGCATGTTTTTGTTTCTAAGTTTATTCTTCATAAAAATAATTAATTTTTTAATTTATTTTATAGTGTGGTTTAAATTATTCCATGGGGTTAAACTATCTCTTAATTGATACTAATAGTCAAGAAGCTGATAAGAATAGTATGAAGCAGCACCCACAACTTCAAGAAAATCAGTCAAAAAGCGACAAAAATGAAATTTGTGAAACGGAACTGTTACAGCAGCATGAAAATAGGTCAAATGCTAACATAAGTATATTGGAAGAATTTGATATCGATATCGATAACATTATTAATGCTGAAATCGTAAATATGTCAGACGAGAGAGTGCTTGAAATATACAAAAATTTAACCGAATCTTTAGAAAATGAGTATAGAGAAGATACACTACAAGAACAACAGCAGCAGCAGCAACAACAAGAACAAGTTCAACAGCAGCAACAACAGTCACAACGGCAGCAGCAACAACTACAACTAGAACAACAACAAATTGATTTAATTGATTTAACAGAGACGCAAGAAGAGAATAAAGGCGATCTTAGTCACTGTCATCTCACTGGAAAATATCGAGGACCTGCACATGCTACCTGCAATCTAAACTATCAAGATTCAAAAATAGTTCCAGTTGTGTTTCATAATTTAAGTGGTTATGATGCACACTTTATTATTACTGATGTATCAAACCATTTTCCAGGACAGATTGATTTACTGCCTCTGACAAAAGAAAAATATATTTCATTTACGAAGCATGTAGAAAACAGCAAAATTAAGATAAGATTTTTAGATTCATTTAGATTTATGCCTACATCACTTGAAAAATTAGCATCATACCTTCAAGACTATTCAATTGTTAATAAAGAATTTAGTGATCTGAGTACGACGCAGATAAACTTGCTAACAAGAAAAGGTGTTTTACCCTATGAGTATATAAACTCATGGGAAAAACTAGAAAAGTGTAAGTTGCCTGAAAAAGAGGATTTTTTCAGCATTCTCAATGACTCATCGATATTTGATCGAGATTATGAGCATGCACAAAATGTATGGAGTACATTTAATATACAAACACTTGGTGAGTACTCAGATCTTTATATGAAGACTGGTGTTTTGCTGTTAGCAGACGTTTTCGAAAATTTTCGAGATCAGAGCATGAATGTTTATAATCTAGATCCTGCTCATTATTACACTACTTCAGGCTTTTCCTGGGACGCTATGCTCAAACATACAGGTGTACAATTAAAACTTCTAACAGACATTGACATGGTACTTTTTATAGAACGAGGAATTCGAGGTGGTTTGAGTCAGTGCTCTAATCGGTATGCAGCAGCTAATCATAAGTCCATGCTTGAAAAGTATGATAAAGATAAAGCAAATGAATACTTGATTTATTTAGATGCAAATAATGTATACGGATTTGGGCTTTCACAGTGTCTTCCGTATGATGAATTTCAGTGGCTTGAAAATTGTGAAAGTTTTGAATTGTTTTCCATCGCATCAGACGCTTCTCATGGTTATATTTTAGAAGTAGATTTAGATTATCCTCCTGAAATACACGATGATCATAATGATTTACCATTCTGTCCAGAACATGCAAAACCTCCGGGATCTAAGCAGGAAAAACTTTTAGCTACACTTCAACCTAAAAGAAATTACGTTATTCATTATATTGCTCTGCAACAAGCACTTTCAAACGGTCTTCGACTCGTTAAAATACATAAAATTCTAAAATTTAAGCAGTCTCCCTGGCTCAAATCATATATTGATTTGAACACTAGTATGAGGGCAGTAGCAAAAAATGAATTTGAAAAAAACTTTTTCAAACTAATGAGTAAATATGATGGAAGATATGGTGTCGAAGCTCAAATTTCGAAGCCAAACTTTCGCAGTAGTTCCATTTTTATTGAGAATTTAGTTGCAATACAGTTAAATAAGACTGATATACTTATGAATAAGCCAATCTATGTTGGGCTTGTAGTTTTAGATCTCTCCAAGACACTGATGTATGATTTTCATTATAATTATATACGGCAAATGTACAAAGATAATTGTAAATTATTATACACAGATACTGATAGTTTTATATATGCTAGAAGAAGAATATTCATAAATTCGGTACATCAGATTATCCAGCAGACAATGTATTTAATATACCATGTGTTAATAAGAAGGTCGTAGGACTTATGAACGATGAATGTAATGGTCAGATTCTTACAGAATTTGTTGGATTGAGAAGCACAATGTACAGTACACGTGTTAATAATCAAGATAGTATGAAAAAAAAAATCAAGGGTATCAAAGCTTCAGTTGTAAAGAAAACCATTGAATTTAATGACTATTTGGACTGTCTACGAAATTCATGCATTCAGAGTCGAAAGCAGTACGCTATAAGATCCAAACTTCACAAGATAGAGACCATTAGACAGAGGAAGATTGCTCTCAGTCCTTACGATGATAAAAGATTTCTTCAAGATAATACTACTGATACGCTTGCCTGGGGGCACTAAAAATATTACGAAATGGGTAAGTTCAAATTATACACATACGCACATATTTCACGTAAAATTCAATTTAGAAACGTCTGATTCCAGCAAAGAGAAGTGTGTACGATTCAAGAAAAAAAGAACCAACCATACACTTGATGTATAAATGGAAATTTGCGCATCATGAAGCTCGATGTGGCAAGTGGGAGCAGGTTGCACGTGATCGAGAACGTTTTAGGAGAAGAATTTTACAAATAAATGAAATTATATTGCCAGTACTTGCAAAAATTTTGAAGGAAATGTAAATAAATGAACAATAAATTTTACATCAATTATAATTTATTAATGTTTTCTTTTTTTTACATATCATTTTTATTAATCCAACTGTTGTGAGTATCGCCAAAACCTAACCATTTTACATAAACTCTATCACCACTTTTTCTTAAAACTTTCTCAATCAAATAGACATCTGGATATTTAGTCTTGAGAAGTTCTTCCTCGTAGAATCCTCCAGCTATTGGTTTGTCTTGATAATCTTTTAGATGATAAGTATAGGGCTTCGTAGGTGAAACTCGCGTTATTGTAAAGACTTCAGTTGACCAATTGGGTGTATAGCCCTTATCGAAAACCTCCTTGATTCGTCTTACACGTACTTTATCTCCAATTTTAAATTTAGCTCGTTTAAACAAATTTAGGCTGTTTGACTTTTTCCTATTAATTCGATTAAGAATACGATTAACTTTGCTTTTGTCTACTTCTGCAGGCTTCATTCCTATTGTCCGATGTCGACTATTATTATACTGCAACGTTAAATCTTGTAAGATATCCAACCATTTGTAGCTACCACGCAGACTAAATAACTTCCACATCATGCTTTTTAGAGTGCGATTAAAACATTCACAAATTGATGCCTTAAGATTACTGTAGGTAGAGTATAGATGAATTTTATAACTATTCATTAGTTTGTCAAAATCTTTATTGTAAAATTCTTTTCCACGATCTGTTTGCAAATTCTTGGGTACTCTTTTTTGCAATAGTATTGATTTCATAGCTTGAGTTACACATTTTCCAGTTTTTTGTTTCACTGGGACAGTCCAAGCATACTACATATGGAATCATTTCAACAAGATCTGCTTGCCAAGTTTCATCGATATTTTTGCTGAGAAAAGAACGACGTGGATAATTACGTCGAGCAGGTTTATGAAGTTCCTCCACTAGTCCTGCTTTCATTATGATTTACAGGTTTATTTATTCCAGAATCCAAGATTTGTAATTTCTCTTGCAAATCTCTAAGCGTTTTATTTATTCTAGAAAATTCTGTCTCAGTATTTATAATTTTATCATTTACTAGACTCTCCACTTCCTGTAAATCTTTTTCAAATTTATCAGCTCTTTGTTCAATCAACTTTTTTACAGACTTTAAATTTACAGCATCATCTTGATCCACAGCATCACCAACATAACACAGTTTTCGATTCTCTAAATAAAAATTTCCATTACTTGAATTTTTCCATTTTGAAAAATTTCCATTGCTTGAATCCTAGTCCAGGCGGTCCTCGAGATGTGCCTGCAAGGACTAGTTGACGTCCAAACACATCAATACTCATTTCGATACTGAGTTGTTACAAAATAATTTCAGCTTCTCGAAGCTCCTCAATGATTGATTGTATTTCATTGACATGGTTATTATTGCCAGCAGATGTTTCAGCTATAAGTAATCTTAAACGATCTACAAGTTCATTTGGATCATCCCAATAACGGTATTCAGTATGGATATTTTTATGAGCGATCTTATATGACATAAACCCCTTACCACTTTTACCAACCTTGAGAATTTTACTCACAAAATCAGTATATTTCTTACTTGCATTTTCACGAATATCTTCCTTCGATTTATAGTATTTTTTTGTGCATTTGTGTCTTTAAAAATCTTAGCATAATTCCTCTTATCATTGTCAGTGATTAAAGTGTCATCAGGATATTTCTTAAACAACAATTCCACAAGACCGAGATCTTTTTCATACACTTTATTGCCAACGATAATTTTATCTTTGTCAAAACTTATAGGAGCATTTCCAATCATTAGTTTATTATCATGCATTTTTCGCACTTCATATACTGTATCTAAGGCTCGTGTTTGTCCCTTAAGCAACAATCGAATGTTTTAATCGACATTAGCGCTCATAACTGATTTTTCATCATCCGAAACATCTGAAACACTTGCAACGTTATTTTGAATAACAGTTTCTTCGTGATCTGAAATATCTGAATCGCCCACAGCTGACTCAAAAGCTGATTCTCCAGGATCATCGTCATCATCATCATCATCATCATCAGCAACAGCATCATCATAAGCAGCATCATCATCATAGTCTTTTTTATTATTTTCAATACGCTCTAATTTTTATTTTCTCTTTCGTTTTTCTTTTTTAACTACCACTGGCGATAAACTCTTTTCTTGTTAAATATGCTCAATTACATCGATTAGCTTTTCCAGTGGTTTCACAAGCGGTTTGAATGAGTCCTCCAAATTTTTTTCCACCTCCAATTGATGTGACTTTATCAAATCGTACTTTCTTTTCAAAGCTCTACGAGCTTTCTCAACTTCACGTAGAACTACAGTTTGTTGATCAAAATCAGACATCTTGATAGTTTAGAGTCTCACAATCAAATGCTAAATTTATTCAGTATTCTGTATATTTATTACAAACTGATCAAAGCCTTTTCTGTAGCGACCATCATTGATATCATGGTCTTTGTCTATAACGAGAAAACTATGATTGCTATTATTCCAACACATTGAACAAATATCTTTGAAGCGTTGATATGTCATATCTGTATTAACATGATCGTTATAAACATGTTTTAAGTTCATATCATCTTGTCGAAAAATTACCAACAAGTTGACATTGTCACGCACTAAATGTTTCGGTACTTGCGCATACGACTGGCACAAGTAAAAGCAATCCACGCTTTTATGCCTGCCCATGCAGTAAAAAGCTTTGACATTATCCTGCTTCTCACAGGCAATATCATCAAAGATAAAAATTGAGTTGGGTTCCTTCATCAGGTGATACGACGAGATCGTGTTCACCGAACGATAAGTATTTAATACCTTCAAGAGGCTCAACAAGTTGTTCCAAAAATTTATATTTAGGATGATTCAAAGATTTCGAGTATACGTAAATATTTTCAAATCTCAAACCATTAGGATGAATCATTAGAGATAAGAGTGCGTTCGTTTTACCACAATTAGACGGACCACAAAATACTGCTCTTATACTGTTAAGTAGCAAATTTCCATGACGATTGTGTTGTTTTTTTTTTTGCTGCTGCTGGGTCAAAAGATCAAAATTAACCACTGGCAATTGCTGCCTGCTTCTTAAGATCCATCATGCTTCTTAAAATTTCATATCACGACGACTCGATATATTATAAATATGAGCATTTATAGTACCCTCAGTCAGTCTCGCATGAGCTTGTTAAGATCATGCATCAGGAAAAAGGTACAGGTTTAGTGAATACATTGATTAACAAATTACCCATTGAACTTCATGTGCCTGGTTATCAGTACTGTGGTCCAGGTACTAAACTTGCTAAACGTTCAGCTCGTGGTGATTCAGGAATAAATCCCCTAGACGCTGCTTGTAAAGAACACGATATTGCCTACTCAAAAAATCCTGATAACATTCAAGAGAGAAACGCAGCTGATCAGATTTTAGCAGAGAAGGCGTGGCAGAGAGTGAAATCTAGAGACGCTGGTTTGAAAGAAAAAGCGATAGCTTTCGCTATAGCAAATACCATGAAGTTAAAATCAAAGCTTGAGGTTTGTCTGTCTTTATCCAAGGTTTTCATGAACAAAATGAACCAATAAAAACATAAAATACTCACATTTTAAGTAATATGAAGTTGCGAGTTGTGCTAGTCTTGGCCGCATTTCTGAACTATGCTACTCTTCGCGACAAATCGTGAGTTGTGCTAGTTTTCGTTTGAAAATTTGAACTGTGCTAGTCTTTGTACGGAGCGACGATACACTTACACCTATACCACACACATTCATATGATCTTTAATACATTACAATCCCCTCTGCCTTTAACCTTTAACATATTTTTCTTGTTTGTTTGTCAGCTAAACGCTTTGAAAATCTAGTTTCCACTATTTCAAGTTGAGACTTGATGACAATTATACTGAGGCCCGTTATCCGTTACTAAGTGGTTTGGTAAGCTGCATCGTAAAAATATTATTTTAAATTGATCTATCACTCTATCAACTTGCATATTCAATTACCTCTGGCCATTTACTGTACTCATCTATGATAATTATAAACATGTGAATATGGAACGGTCCCAAGAAGTCACTGTGTATCCTACTCCAGCATTTATTCGGCAACAGCCAAAGGTTTAGTGGTACTTTTGGCGGAGTTTTTCGTCACTGCATGCAAATTTTACATGTAGCCGCTAACTCTTGAAATTGCGAATCGATTTTGGGCAACCAAATATGTGACCTTGCTCTCATTTTCATGTTTACACTACTACAATGAAGTTCCTTAAGTACTTGCATTCTCAAGCTTTCCGGTACAACTATGCGATAACCCCATATTTGACAATCTTTCTGTATATATAAATCATCTTTTTACATAATATTTAAGTTCGATTTCGGATAGATTTTCTTGTTTAGGCCATTCATCTTTACAAATTTAAGTACGTTGCTCAAAGTTTTATCTTTTAGCGTTTCTTTTGCAATATTCTTAGCATTAAGTACTTTGAATTAAAGTTCTATATAATTTATTACTTGAAAGTCTATACTAAAAATTGGAGTATTATCCTCAATTGGTAACCTTGAAAGTGCATCACAATTACCGTTCTTTTTCGTGGTTACATATTCAATTTTACACGTAAAGTGCAACATAAAATAGGCCCATCGTTAAAGTCTACTGGCTACCGTTAATGATATTTCTTGATTTGGTCCAAAGATATATACTAAGGGCTTATGATCTCTTTTTAAAATTACTTCTCTACCGTACACGTAATCATAAAACTTCTTAAAGCCAAATACTATGGTGCCACCTACCTCATCAATGATGGCTCTATTCAACTCTTTATTTAGAATCACTTTTGACACGAATACAATTGGCCTCTCTTCGCTATTGACGTAACATATTTTGAAGCATCACATGCCAGTACAAGCTCTTGCGTCGGATCATCATTAGCTAGCACTTAAGCAGATACAATTGCATTCTTTATCCCCCATACGTTTTTTATTACAATCGGCATTCCACCTGAATTTAATATTTTTCGTTAAATCGTGTAAAAGTTTTAAATGATTTGCTCGATCGGGCAAAAAACGTTCATAATATGTCACAAGTCCTAAAAAGGATAATGATTGTTTTTCGTTTCTTGGTCTCGGTGCATTAATTATTGCATCTACTTTCCTATGCGATATACATAGTTTACCTGTTCGAATTACAAGACCCAAAATCTCTATTTCTTCTTTCATAAAATTGTATTATTTTACTTTAAATCCGTACTCTTCCAAACGATGCAAAACTTTATACAGTGTGTCCCAAATTCCCCTCTGCCTCATGCAATGCCTTCTATTAATTTTGTATAGCGAAATAAACCAATGTGCGTAATAATTGTTAACATATCTCGTGAA
The DNA here is from genome assembly GCA_037356405.1 of Nasonia oneida. Taxonomy (NCBI): domain Eukaryota; kingdom Metazoa; phylum Arthropoda; class Insecta; order Hymenoptera; family Pteromalidae; genus Nasonia; species Nasonia oneida. The sequence continues at coordinate 421,870 of JAZHPH010000076.1, forward strand.
TCCGAATGCACTGGTATTTGTATCTACGTATGCGTTAACTCAATCCTGCTAATTGGTTTTTTACTTTGTAGCTTGTCAAATATTTCGTTTATCATAAATATCGGGTGTCTATTTATTATGAGCCATTAGTTTATTATAAATTATCATATAACCGAAATTGTAAGCGCTCACTGATAAATATTGTGAATTTCTATACCCGAAAAATATTTAATTCTGGTTTCGTTCAAAATAATACTCCAAAGGAAACCCGTATCAATTTCCATTTTTAAATTGTGCGTGTTTACACTCAAATTTACATACATCGGTGCTTGTGCTACATCCAGATACGCTATCAAATGACCGTCCGCTGTTATATTGTGAAAATCATAAGTTTCTTCTTCGGCTTCACTTCACTTGTGTCACTTTTGTTTTCTACCGTCTCTCCTTGTATGTGCTGTACCTTTCTGCTATTAACTCGGCACGCTGCTTCTATGTGGCATTGACGATTACATTGTCGACATACTTGATATCTATGTTTATATTGCTTTCCAATGTCCCTTTATTCAGCAAAAATAGCAAATTAATGTAGCGCTCTTATCGTTCCTACTGTTGTTGTATACTGGTTTTGAACGCTGACGTTCCTGGTTTTGCTCTGTTTTTTTTTTCATGGGATGTGCCATAATCTTTACGATGAACGTACCGGCAATAACTATTATTTTCAAAATTAATGGCATGTACCTCTTTTCCTTGCGCTTTTACTTCATACATATTATCCGTTGATGTTGCATTTTTTAGGCTTTTTTGTATGTTAAGGTTTATTCCTTGAATAAATCTCTTTTCGTCGCATGGTCGTTCAACCCGTTGACTAGTGAAATGACAATTAAGTAATAATTCTTTTAGTCGGGCTACAAAATCTGCTAGTGACTCTGTTACTAGTTGTTTTGTCGCATAAAAATTACATCTCTTCATTTACTCAGATAGTTTTGGACATCTGCCATAATTTTTACGATCTCTGTCCGAATGAAAATAAAAGGTGTACATTTTTGTTTAATTTCAGTACGCTGTTGTAAATTTGTGTACGTTCGCATACGTTCGCGTACGTTTACGTACAATTTATTTACGTTTCGAACATTTTTTACAGCATTATACAAAAATGTTCGAGAACGTACGTGAACGTACATAGACGTACGCAAACGTACGAAAATGTAGTATACCAAAAATAATAATATTGATTGCGTATCCGCTCCCAGGTGGCGTCCGGTTTTTCACTCTCGCAAGCGCTAAATTTTTTGGTGGTTCGTATATAAGACCGATAACGTTACTACAAACTAAGTTCATTATAGCGGTAAGAAATAAAGATTGTCTTATGAATGATTGTTTTGATGAAGTTTTGTGTAAATAATTTGTATAATATATGATGATGGGGTTCGGGTAGTGCACGCTGAAATTTTTATTACGGGAGTATCGGTATCTCTCGTGTATGGTATCCAGGTGTATGAGGTCGGCGATGACCAGGTCTTGTTGATGCGCTCCATAGCTTTTGATGTTTAAAATCAGTTTTTACACTTAGACAATGAAAGCTATGGAACGTACTGCCTCGATCGCGTCATTGTCGACCGCATGTACCTGGACAGTTAACATAACTGATTTAAACATTTTTGCACTAAGAAATAGAGTGCGCAATGACTCCGTTATTGGTCACCCTAGACCGCATTTATGGCCGATATTGACACGTGGATACAAAAATCTACAGCGCGCAATATTTATCAACAGCTTCGTCATGTAAGACTCTTGGTACCTAGACATTGAGCGTGACCGGCTACCGCGAAACGATATTTGCATGTATCCACAAAAAGTCACGAAATCAACTTCCTGGGCCCCGTCATCAGTGACCCCGAATACTCAGAAAGTTTGTGCAACGACAGTGCAGCAGCTGTTTAAGAACATAACCTTCAATTCAAGCAGACAATGTAGCAGACATAATAGCTTGTGCGGCCAACTTCACGGTCCTACCACTTTTAGGCTAGAAAGACAACTTCACGGTCCTACCACACTAGAGAAAAAAGTAAAGATACTGTTTTGAGCATTCGTGATATATAAACTCGTTTATTATTAAACGAAACGGCTTTTCAACAAATATTTTCATTGGAAACCATAGTTTAGCTCAGAAAACATACTGATAAGCCGAAAAAACTCACAAACAGTAACGATAAGCATTATTTTTTCTGTATCATGAAAAATCCGAACACCAATATAGAAGCAAATAGTGTCACGGGCGCCGCGACTTCGTCTGCTACTCAAACTCGCCTTCCTGGCGCTACCGCGCCACTTGATTTTTGAAAATGAAAATATTTTTCTCGTGTATGGTTTGAATTTTGGCACAGTTTTGGCACAGTCTGGCATAGTTTAGCCCCGTCTGGTACATTCTGGGCAGCGTTTTGCACAATATGGCATAGTCCTGGCACACTAAGGTATAGTCTAGCACAGTTTGGCAAACTCTGTCACAGTTAGGCACAGTCAAAAATTGAAAGAAAAATGGTCTTTTCATAAAATGAAACACTGTGGCACAATTTAGCACATTTTGGCACAGCCCTGGTACAGTTTGGCATACTGTGGTACAACAAGGCACGGATAGGCATAGTATAATATAGTATTGAAATAAAATGAATTAAACTAACTTAATCGTTCGATAAAATTAGGCATACTAAAATATAACTTTTACTACATTAATGCAATTGAAAGTCAGGGTATATGTTAATATAAGTATAAGAACAACAAAAAATTGAAAACAAATATTTATTTTCTTTGTTTAATACATACCATACTTTAGTTATATGATTGTCCATTGCAAATTTGTTAGAATATTTTCTATCTCTAATTTTTAATAGCCATTGTTTACACTCTGTCACAATTACTAACTCTCATTTTGTCTTTTAAAGTCATTTTTTGGAATTTACTCCATAAATGACTATTTTTCATGAAATTTTCAATAATTTTTGTTCGATTCCCATGTTTGACAACAGGTAGTGTTTGTCAGAAGTCACCTGATACAATCATTACCAAATTCAATGTCATTATTACATAAGTCTTTAAATAATTTGTCTTTTTTCTGAAAAGCGTGTTTTGATGTCATTGTTATTTCTTTTATTTATTAACAAATTTGCTCCTATACCAATTTATGCTGCAGGTTACTTAAAGTTCTGTCCAAAACGTCAATTCCAGTTCGATTTATTAAATTTCTCCGATTCTAATTAAAATTTTCCTTTCTCCTAAAGGAAGCTTTGTAATAGTAAAATTTTGAGTTTCGTTAAAACTTCTAGAAAATACTTTTTGGTGTGCTAGAAGTGTTTTTAGAAAATGTCCGTATAGATATGTGTGTGTGTGTGTATGATAAGATTTGACATGCATATCTATTTTTAGATTCTAAATTTGGAAAAAACAATTTTTTATTTTCTCAACTATTTTTTATGGCCATGTTTTGATTTTTGTAAAACCCTTTTTTGCGTTTTTTTCAATCACCCCATTGTTACAAACAATTTAGCTATAATGCATTTGAAAAAGAATAATATTACCTACTTTTCCTTGTTCGGTCCTCAAACGGGATCGACCGCTTTGTTCGGCAGATAAAATGAAAAAGGTTTTTTTTTTAAATTCCTATCTATAATTAAACATCATAACCTCACAAAAAAAAATCATGTCAATGGGTCACGTGTCAAAATATATTCCATTAAAATTTCAAGTTTTTCAAAATAGGGTTTTCCGATTGTCAGGCAATATAGAGCAAGAGTCCCTGGTTATATTACATGTATAAATTAATCCATTTTATCTCCCTATAAGGTAGAACGAGCCTGCAATAATTTGAGAATCGGAAATCAAGAGGAGCGAAAACGACCATTTTCGCTTCTCTTGATTTATTTTTTTTTCATCTCCTTACTAAAGCTTAAAATCGTTAAAAACTTTTGAAACAATTTTTTAAATTTTCAAAATTTATTGAAATTTTCAAAATTTTGATTTATATACATATACTACTGGGGCTTTGCCCCCCTGCTCGCTTCGCTCGCCAACCCCCCATTTTAGTTTTTGCATGATTTTTATTTTTAAAATGTTATTTTCGTGATCTGATGATTACGTTCTAGTTGGTTTAGAACGATCATATAGTATTATATAAAATTTGTAGATCATAAAAATGTTAAGAATTTAATGTTTGTCGAAATAGAGAAAATCAAAAGAAAAAAGTAGAGTACTAAATTAACGCCAAACTTCTACTACTAATGGCATTTAAAATATTCGTTTGATTCTATCCCGGCTCTTCACAGAAAGTAGCCCACAGGATAGTCTCAAAAGGCGATTTCCCAACGTTTTATTGATTGGTGGCCCTGAAAAGCTTTTCTATTGAATCTTTTTCTATTGAGGTCGGGGTGGGAGAACTCGTTCAGACGAGCGATAGCGGGGCCTCTTCTGGAGTTTCCGGACGGAAAGGATACGGCTTCGAGATCGGCTGCGATGGGCCTCCAAAGTCTTGTGGGACTTTACTGTGTTGTGTGTCAGTGTTTCTTGGTGCTGGTGCACTCGTCTCTTGGCGGCAGCGAGTCGGCGCGGGTCGCGTAGACCGGGACAGCGAAACGTTGTAGGCCCGTGGAGCGAATTCCCCTCAGGCGGTGCGTGTATCGGCCGTGACCGTGTAGACTTGCGCAGCGTAACCTCTCGTTCTGCTGCTAGAAAAACCTGTTCATTCAAGTTTTTAATGATGGTCTGAGCGTTGGCCTTTCGTATAGGTATGCATTCTACCCACCTGGTAAACATGTCTTGAAACACCAGTAAATATTCATAACCGTGAGTAGACCTTGGTAGCGGACCCATTACGTCACCAGCAACTGTTTCCCATGGACGCGAGAAGTTGCGACTGCCCATCTGACCAGCTGGTTTTCTTTGTTCAACTTTGCATTGTTGACAGATCAAGCAGCTTCGGACGTAATTTGTTACATCTTTTTTCATCGATGGCCAATAGCATGACAGGGCGACTCTTTCTTGCGTTTTCTTGCGGCCAAAATGACCTGACGTCGCTTCGTTATGACACGCGTTTAAAACTTGAGCTCTTTTCTCTTTCGGAAGTGCTAATTTCCAAGCATCTTCGAAAACATCATCGACGAATGCGTCAGGCCGGTAGGTATATAATTTTCCACCTAATACCTTCCAGCCGGGAAATTCTAACGGGTTATCAGTTACTTCCTTCTTTAATTCGGTGTACCATTTGTCAGTTGTTCCGTCCTCTGGCGTGATACTCGCAATAATCGGACGTGTCTCTTCTGCGTCGTCTTCTTCGTTAAGTCTCGACAGCGCATCGGGAACCACATTCATTGAGCCTTTGCGATGTTCGATCGTGTAATCATATTCCTGCAATGCAAGTGCCCATCTGGCTAAACGTCCAGTTGGATTTCGCAAATTACTTAGCCACTTGAGACTGCTATGATCGGTAATCACCAGAAAATGGTAACCTTCAACGTACGGACGGAATTTTTGTATCGCCCAGAGAACCGCTAAACATTCACGCTCGCTCGCTGAGTAATTCCGTTCTGCCGGAGTCATAGTGCGACTCGCGAACGATAACACACGTTCTTCCCCTTCTATCACCTGCGTTAAAACAGCACCAAGGCCTTTGCCAGAAGCGTCGCATTGTAAACAGAAGGTTTTATTAAAGTCTGGTCGGTGGAGAACCGGAGCGGATGCTATCAGCATTTTAGTTTGCTCGAACGCGCGTTCTCGGTCCTCCCCCTAAACGTAGCTTGTTCCTTTCTTAAGCAGTCGATTTAAAGGTTCAACTATCGTTGCCAAATCTTTGAGGAACTTCCTGTACCACGACGACATTCCAAAAAACCTGCGCAGTTGTTTTAATGTCTTCGGAGTCGGGTACTCTATAATCGCAGCGATTTTATCCGGATCCGGACGAAAACCGTCCCTGTTGACGAGCACGCTAAGATACCGCACTTCCGATTGACAAAAATGACTTTTCTCGCGATTTATAGTCAATCGTGCTTTGGCTAGCTTCGTCAGCACGATCTCTAAGACTTTTAAATGGTCTTCGAACGTTTCGGTACAGACGATAATATCGTCCAAATAGCTATAACAGTGTGGTTCGAGATCGGGCGTAATCGAGGAGTCGATCATACGCTGGAAGCAGGCAGGAGCACCAGCTAAGCCGAACGGGAGACGTTTCCATTGGAACAACCCCATTCCCGGGACCTTGAATGCTGTATACGGTCGACTTTCCTTTTTTATTTTTATCTGATGGTAAGCGTTGCTCAAATCTATCGTAGATATGTAACGAGAATACTGAAGCTTACTCAAGATAGTATCCATGAAAGGTAGGGGGTAAGCGCTTACTTTGGAAACTTTATTTAATTTGCGGAAGTCGATGCACAATCGACGCTTTCCACTATTCCCCTTTTTCACTATCACGACGGGACTAGCCCAGTCGCTGAACAAAGGCTCGATGATATCTGCTGCTAGTAACTCCCTTACTTGAGAAAAGAGCATTTCTTCGAGTTTCTTCGAAACCGGATAGAATTTCTGCTTGATCGGACGACATGTCTCTACCTCTAGATCGTACTCCACCAAGTTCATAAAGCCGAGCGGCCCATCATCTTTAGGAATTAACCGATCGAGTAATTCTTCTAACATCCGTTTCTGGCCTTCATGCAAATCCTGCAGGCCAATAGAAGCTAAGACCGGATGAGTGGTTCCGTCTGTTACCGCTTCACAGGCGTTTATGACTTCGGTTGAATTTTCAACCGTTAACGTTCGTTCACGAGGGTTAAGCCTGGCGTCGAATTGTAGAACGAAGTCAGCGCCTAAATTGCATCCTTCACGTAAGTCAGGTACTACTAGCGTAGTAAGCATCCTGGTTTGTCCACCGATCGTGAAGGGCAAGTCGACTGTTCCAGTCACCATTGAGGTTTTACCGTCAGCCATGCAGGCGACTATTCCGTCACATGGTTTTATTTCTGCGTTACATGCAATGGCTAGTTGTACGGACGTAGCCCCGATGCAAGTTTGAGTGGCTCCTAGGTCGTAAAGGCCCTGACCCTGAATTCACCTACCTGCACCTGCAGCCACCAGCGCTGGTCAGATAAAACAGCGTTACTACTGGTCGCTGCACAGTGTGCTATTGCAGTCGGATTTAGTTGTTCAGTCGACTGTGATGCCGAGATCCCTGAATTAACCTCGGGATCAGTACGGATCTCGCTTACTTTTCCCCTTTGGCTTTTCCCGCACAATTGGGACACATCTTCTTCGTAAAGCCCGGTGACTTACAAGTCCAGCAAGCTAGTTCTCTTTTTTCCTTGTTTGCTGAGTCACTCGATTTTCCAGATGATTTATTGGCCTCCTTGGAGTCGGATTTATTTTTCACATCTGTCGGCGCCGTGGACTTCATCTGCTGATTTTCCGCAAAGGTTTTCTTCTTACCCTGGGTAAATCTATTGGACCCTTTTTGGTTCTGCCGGCCGTTGTTATCCTTCTTTGCTATTGAAGGGTAATTGTTGTTGACCCAAGTCTTGAACCAGAGGGGTGGCTCCTCTGCATCAGTTGGATAGATAGCTGCTATCGCCGGCTGATTTCTATTCTTTGCCTTCTCCGGTGGATTATAAGCCGCTCCTGGTAGCATAGATTTCTCCGGAGTACGGGGTGGCTTGTAACGTGATTTTGCTCTCGTCCGTTTCTCGGCACTCACAGCTTTACTCTTGAATTCGTTTAGAGTTTCGAATTCCATTCGACCGAAAATCAATTTTAACTCTGGATTCATATTTTGATATAAAATATCTAGCTATTGTCGAACTGGTAGGGCATCCGGCATACGGTTGAATATCATGACCATGCTAACGTAGTAATCGTTTACGTCTTCGTGTGGTCCCTGCGTACGTGAACTCGCCCCCACAATTAGTTATGAGCGCTCTTCGTCTGTCATGCCGTACGTTGCTCTGGCTTCCTCGCAGAAATCTTCCCACGTGTGCCATTTCGGACGTTCAACCCTAGCCCATTTCAATGCTCTTCCTGATAGTAAAGAAGTGGTGTGTGATAACGCGTCTAACAATTCTTCCTCTGAAATTCTTGGACGAGCTAGTTTCCTGCAACCTTCCACTAATCTGATAAACTCTTCTACATCTTCTGTCGACGTGCCTCCGAATTTTACATTCCATTTCCGTATTTTGTCGTTAATATCGGCGGAATTTTCTCTCAACGTACTTTGGAGGTTAGAGTCATAATATCCAGACGTATTAGTCTGTAGGTTGCTTGGCCCTCGTTCTGAAACCAGGCGATTCGTACGTATTGGCTGGTCCCCCTCTCTCCAAACATTCCCACTCCTTTGCTGGGAATCACCAGTATATTGTGGTTGGTTTATTCTATGCTGATCGCACGTCTGGTAACCCTGGCTTTGATGACATGTAGATACTTATGCCTGTTGTGCTATTCTGTTCTGTGCAAATATATTCCTCTCGTAACTCGACTGTGGTAACGTATACGGAGGCTGAATCGGCCGTAGTTGGCCAGGCGTATGGTTGTGTGGTGTCGACTGTTGACTTAGCCTTCGCTGAGGTTGCTGGTATATATCGCATACCTTCTAATTCTGAAGTTGAGAGATTCTTGTTCGTTGGTTCGAAATACCTAGTCGTGTACGTGTCATTAAAATCTACATGTTTACTCTTGGTCTTTACTGATGGTGGTGCATCTTCTCTCGACCGTGTAAATTCTGATGTTCCTAAACGGGTACTACACGCTGGAGGCTCTCTCTCTCTGGGCGCTGTTAGCTATACGTAATTTCTTTATATATTCGCACGCCTCATCTCGTATTTGCCTATACTGTGCGATTTCGTCGTCATTCTTTAATAGGTCGTCGACGACTCTTTTCGGTAATCTATACGTGCAGCCGTCGCTGGCTAAATACATCAGGAAATCGACGTTCGATGTTCTCTCTTGTTCATCCGCTAATTCTGGGGAATTCGCGTCTATTCTTATTTGATCCGGATTTCCGAGGCTTTCCTCAACAACGTCATTCCCTACCGCGCTAGTATTATCGCACGGATTGCCACCGAAAATTGTTGCTAACGGTTGTCGAACCTGTTCTCTCTGTAGCGGTTGACCGAACTCTATTGTTACTGGTTCCAACCAGCTGAATTCGTTTTCGACGCCGCTTGGGTTGCTGCAATCCGCAGGCTGATACGCCTGTTGCTCCTGACTTTCGACATCAGGATTGCTGATTGCATTTGTTTGGTGTAAAATTCTTAGGTTTATTTGATTCGCGTTCCGCTCTTCTTCTTCAAATATGCCACTGACTTCTTGAGGGATATAGTTCATTATGTACGACCCGCGTCGTGTCGCCCGCGACCTAAATAACTCCTCCGAATTTAACAAGGTTAGCGACGGATGGAAGTCTTCTGGCGCGTAGTCACTTGCTAGGCACCTAAACAATCGACGCATTCTGTCTTCATCAGCCCCCCTATCCTGCAAACCTAAGAAATCTAACGCTTGACCTAACGTATTCGTGTCCATCGATCTTACGTGGTCTTGTATCGCTACATGCGATCTGCTTAAGTCTATGTACGAGCCAGTTAAAGACATTGTGCTCATTGAGTATTCTGACATTTAATAGAAGCAGAGCCGAGTCAAATTCAGCACAAACAAAAAAAACTCAGGATTCAACAATCCAAGTTACTCTCGAAGTGAATTTAATAATTAGTTGTCGACACTGGAACACACGTTTGCTTTTTCGATTAATACGTGTGATTTAATTTTAATCACTCAATTAAATTTGTAGAACGGTAGCAATAATTTGTTTTTGAACCGCGATAAATTTCCTGACAGAGCAAGTAATCACGCACATTTTGTGCTACAAGTTTTAAAATCTGAGAAAGAGAAAACTTACTAATTTGTACAAAACAATTCCACTTTAATAAATTATTTGTGAATTTAAATGTTACTAACTCCCTCTATCATGCAAATTTTTTTTTTTCTACGCGAATTCGAAAAAGCAATTATACGCCGGAGCGGCTGTGTGTTGATTGTATATGTATTCGTACGTTTCTGTACTCAACTACACAGCTATTTTTCTCACAAAACCAGGCTCAAGATCTCACGAAAATTTTCTAAATTATTATCGCGATTTATGCCTTAACATTCCTAATAACACAACAATTTGTTGAACTGCGAGAGTACGGCTTAAACAGTAGTCAAGTTCAAAAATTGCATCAGAGTGCAAAAAGAATTCTCAAAACCCATACAATAGTTTGAATTCCTATACTGACTATAGTTCATCCGTCTCACTCGCACTTAGCCAAAAATTCCCTGCCTAACGGGCGACACTGTATGAATTTGAGCTCTCGGTTCGCGGCGCGCGATGTAAACAATGTATACGCTCGCTGTCGCTGGCCTCTCGGTCGTTGACCGTTTTGAATTTTGAAGACTGATGCCTGCCGCTACAAAGTTAAACTGCGCTTATTATTCGACGCTGTCTAATACATTTTACCGTTGCGGTCAGTTTTTTTTCCGAGTCTCACTTACGCCTACAATGTGTCGACACTGTAGCACGAGTAGCCGCTATACAATTTTTGTACACTCGCGAGTTAAATAGCTTGACCTTGACACACGTTTTGGGGCGCTATTTATAACACTCAGTTAATACCTTTCTGTCGTGTTATAACCAGGACCAGAAGGGCCCTGTTTATTGTAAATTAACGTCGGGCGTGCTGAAGGCACGGCTTGGCCGACTCAGAACATGCACGTGTTTTTACACGGGCCCGCGGAGGCGGCGTAGGTCGGGTCGTAGGAAATAACACACGAGAAGTTAGATAAGGAAATGTATATTCAATTGTACTATACACAGAGGTGCAAACGCCGCACACTTCGACGAACGATAAAGAGAGACGAGAGATATTACCCCGTCGACGTGAGAGAGTGAGAGTGCAGGTACTTACAACTCAGTAGTGGCAGTAGTACTTAACGCAGCGGACGTGGAGATGCAGCAGTTCGGACAGGCGTCGCAGCGGCTCGTCAGTAACGCACGGACGAATATCGTTCGCTCCCGAGATGCTCGCAGGAACCACAACAAACACTCATATAGTAGCAGCGCGAGCTACTCGTGTGGATAGCGCAGTGAGACTAACTCTAGTCGCGGCTCTCCCGGCCATCGGTACATCGTTGTCGTATCTCGCCAACGTTGTGCGGCCAGGCGGCAACCGCGCTACGTATGCTCTCACTCTCTCTGTCTCTATCTTGCCTCGTCTCTTGTTCTCGCTCGTTTCGGCGCTCGTTGGCAGCTTGCTGAAACAATAATCTTATTACAATTAGTACCTGATTAGCCGTTAGACATTTGACGTGCACTCGGCCGTCACAGTTTATTTTGCCTTTTCATATTTATAAATTAGAATAATTCTTCTATGCTAAATAATATAATGTTAATATCAAATTAAGATTATAAATATCAATCTTAACCTTGAAAATATTATAAATCTTTTCAATTTACATCTTGAAGTATACGTGTAAACTGTACAAAGTCATAAATCAAACATATTTTCAGGTAAAAACAGTATAGAATTTCAATACTTACAACTGCACAAATAGCTCAGGTAGTAAGATAATGAATTGGGAAGTTGAGGACCGGGGTTCGATCCTCGATTAGGGCTTTTTTTTAAATTTGTTTGCGGTCAATTTATTTGGATTATCAACATCTATTCTACGTAGTCTAGTAAAAATAAAATAATTTATTTTAATTAAAATTTAATATATATATATTGTAACGGGGTTCACTTTCGGGGGAAAACTCGGTGATATTCGACTGGATCACAATCCCTAGGTGCGACGGAGAGCTCTCTCAACGTCCGTGATTTACCCGCGTTGCAATGCAGCTCGCGACTAGATCTGCTTCACGAACGTTGTGTTCGCGCGTGTGATGTCTCTCTGCACTCTCCTGTGCGGATCCGGCTTCTCAGTTTTGCGTTACAACCACTTGTTGTAACGCCCGCGGAAGCGGCGGTATTCGCGATGAGTTCATAGGGAACGGGAGAGAACAACTCGGGAAAATGAATCTAGTCCCGATTAAAATAAAATAGCAAATCACAATCCCTCGAATCCTGTGATTTAAACAATTGTAACGATGCGCGAATCTGCCCGGTTTCGCACCTCGTTACAATTGTTTTAATCATTTTAATGAAGTCAACGTTGATAGATTTTACTTAACTATCTTACTTAAGCCCCTGTTTAAATGTTCGCATATAATCCCTGTACGTTATTTTATTTTGCGAATGATAATAATTCTTAGAAAGATATATAGAGAGAGAGGATCTATATTAAAATGCCACTTGTAGTACGTATTACAACACTGAAAAGCTAATCATAATCACCTTCCGGACCTAATAATACAGCAAAACACTGATTTATGTATTGCCAGGGCTAAAAGTTCCTCCGCAATCATCTTTGTGAAAATTATTACTCGCGAAATGAAAGAACATGCATGGATTATAAGTGAACCTTTAAGCAGAGGCATTTAGTAAAAACATTAAAAGAAGAGTTGATGAAAATGATATAAAAGAATATCTCGAAACAAATTATTTTCATTGTTTTTCATTATATGTAATGATCGCTTTGTTGAGACTTTTTTATCACTGACTCTTTTATAACTTTAAGGTATAATTAAACTCTTTTTTCTAGCAATACGTGTAGAACTTAAGTACAGGGTTTTGAGCTCGTTATAATGTAGCCTAATAAGTAATAACCTCGAAGATAAAAATTTGTTGTAGCTTAAGAGGGCTGTCATTTACGTTAAATATTTTTTATTAATTATTTTGAATATTTTATTTAATTTTTGTACCATATCTCTATTATTTTTATACACTCCACTCTAGGCTGTCTCTAAGTCTCTTCAGTAACTACTATGGCAGTATCGTCAGCATAAGACAGAATAGAGTCACGGGGATCTCCTTCAAGACATCATTAATATATATTATAAATAGTAGTGGCCCCAGGATAGTACCCTGAGAGTCACTTGTGTTTATTAACAAATTATCGCTTTTACTTTCTTCGATTTTAACTGTCTGGTATCTATTATCAAGATAGCTTGAGAGAAGATCCAAAATCTGACCCCTAATGCTCATACAGTAAAGATTTTTAAGTAGTAATTTATGATTGACCGTATCGAAAGCCTTGGCCAGATCAAAGAAAGTAACAATTGTTGGTATATTCTTATCCAAATTATTATACTAAATTATCCTAACCAAATTAATACTTCCGTAATATCATTTATACTAACAAATCCAGTTTTGCAACCTTTTTTTAGAAAATTGCACAGAAATTCCTGGCTTACGTAATCGCATTCTAACAGATCTACATTAAAGTCGCCAATTACAAGATGATTTTTTATTTGTTCTTTTTTTTTTATTAAGTATTTATTCAGATCTATTATAAATTCAATCTTTGGTATTCCGTGAGATCTGTAGATGAACGATATTTTAATATTACTATTACTATTTAACTTAATTCTAATATTTACAATCCTTCTTCTACCATATTTAACTATGTACTAAATTATTATTAACAAAGACTATAACCCCATCATTTTTATTTATCCTACTCTTGTTGTAATAGCAGTCATATTTCCCATTGGATCCTATCAGTTCATATATACTATGTTTAGCTTGTTCGAAAGTTTCAGTGCATATTACAACAGATGGTTTGATACTTAAACCCTCAAATGAAATTTTAACTTCATTGAAATTTGCATTCACACTTCTAACATTTAGGTGCACAATTAAATTGTTTTCATTACTAATCAATTTGTTAAAATTATTAATACTATTACAAGTTATCTCTTTCTTAATTGAATTTTTACTTATAGTGTCTAAGTATTCGAAAGTAGCCATTTTATCTTGTTTTTTCTTGTTAATTTCAATTTTCTTAGGACCTTGATCCTGTTGAGGTTGTTGATAAGTTGATAAAGTACCATCCTAGTATGGTAAACTGGAATCACAGATGGCAAGGTAGGTTTCGTCAAATAATCGATTCTTTGAATGTATAAGTTTATTTTCTTCTTGAAAATGTTGCACGTGATCACTTGCAACACGTTTAATGTCGAATGTGGTGTTGTAGTTAACATTTGAATATTCACTATTTACGCACTTTATTATATTGTTTATGCAGTGTCACTGGTCTTATGACTATATGCACAATTTAGACAAACTGTATTATTTTTGTATTTGTTTCTACTATGACCATACATACCACAGTTGAAACATGGTCTTATACTTAAATAGTCGTAGAGTTTGCAGCTTTGGTATCCTACGAAGATTTTGCTGTTATTCTCCTTGATGAACTTATATATCTTAGGAGGAACCTGCATTAATACTGTCATTGTATCACTACGTATGCTTTTGTTCATATGCAGAGCTAGGCCTTTATTTGAAAAAATGCTGAAGTTCCTTAAGTTGATATCACTCTCTATCTCAGCTGGACTCCAGTTCATGTAGTTGTCAATACAAACTACTTTTATGTTAGGATTTATAAGTTCTTCTTTCCTAACCTCACAAACTCCTTCTAAGTTTTCTTTTAAGACAGCTTCAGTTAATTTACTATCACTATTTACACAATTAATGGCTAGTTCTTCTTTTTTATTATAATACATATTTTTAGTTTGGATCTTTTTTTTTCACGCGTTAAGCACTCTATAACCTTCTTTTTCATATCTATAGACTGCCCACGTTATTTACTGTTATTTTTGGCACTTTTTTTACGGAGCGGTTTTGGCTGGTTTATCACCTCAGCATAAGATACCCTAGGTGATACACTATCATACTGTTTAGTTTCAAGTTTTTCCTTCAATAAATTTTTGTTTTCTCCCAGTTCTTTAACCAACTGCTTAAATAGTAGATTTTTAGCATTCAGTATCTTGTACTTTTCAGTAATATCACAATCCAGTAGATCTATGCTGAACTTGGTACTTTCGTTAAGAGTTCTTTCCTTACTCCTTCGGATTTATTTAACTTTATTTGCGCAATTAACACTTTTGCTGACTCACTTTTGCTGTCGTCCTCAATTTTTGAGGTTATGTTCTGGGCAGACCATTAGGTTGTTAGTTTTTAGTAATTTTTTTCTTTCTGCGCTAAGCAGCTCGGGTGATACGCTGCATCACAGATAATACAAACGATTGTTGACGCTTTCGTTTGCTTATAACAATTGAAATAGCTGGGACACTTGTCGGGAGGCAACCGCACACCCGCCATGTTGGACCGCATTTTTGTTTCATATGAATTGTTTTTAATTGTATATATACATGTGTGTATATATTTTAAACTTAATACAAATATTTTAAATTTTTTTCTTTTGAAACAATTGACATATTTTTTTATTTGAAACCCGCGACTATTAACCACTGAAATTAATATTACTCATTGTGTATTATGTAAGCATTGACTAATGTTTACAGAGCCGTGTTGTACAAATTGAACACAAGAACACAGAACCAATTGAGTTAAAAAAATATTACTAACAACCAGTCTATTAAGGTAGAATTTATTATTAGAAAAATCTTATGAAAAATTGTGAAACTCGAAAATGTTATTTTTTTTTTATTTAATTTTTTTTTAAAGAAAGCTTCTGTTTGTTATAAAATGCAGTCATTTACAATTTTATGTATACTAATATTAACATTTATTTATTAGGTTAATGATACATCTAGTTACAATAAACAGAAAAAAGATTGTCTGCATAAAGCTGTTGATGCGGGTGGAACTAATTATGTAGCAGAAATACTACTTATGTGTTTGAAGATTGCAAAAAAAAACACGCTCTAACCTGGATTGCAGTACTAGATATTTAAAAAATGCTGTACTTTTAACACGAATATTTTGCCAGTAACAAAGTATATGATTAAGAATTTGCTGCAAGTAAACACAGATTCAATTACTTATCATATGCTATGTGTTCACTGCAACAGAGATATAAATACAATATCGAATTCTGTGTGTACGTGTGGTGCTAAACTTGACTAATGTAATGTTGAAACATTTTTTGCCCAACTTGATTTTAGAAGCCAGATACAGAATCTATTCTCAAATGAGAATGTAGTAAAAAATGTTTTTTATGGATTTAATAGAAAAATAAACCAATGAAGATGCACTAGAAGATGTTTACGATGGAAGTATTTATAAAAATTATGCAAAAAAGTATGATCTTCTCGGAAATAAATTAAATTTTTCTTATATTATAAACACAGATAGTTGTCAAGCATCTGATTCTTCAAAAATATCTGTTTGGCCTATCTACATCATGCTTAATGAACTACCTAATAAGTTACGAAGTAATTATATGATACTTGCTGGATTATGGGTTACCAAAGTGTCATAAATCTGTACTTGAATTCATTTATTGATCAGGCTAATCAATTATCATCCAAAGGATTTAAATAATATTGGAACGGAGAAGAAAAAGTCAGTAAGCTATTTCCACTTGGTTGTTGCGTTGATTCCTCATGTCGTGCTATGCTTTGTTTGAAAATATTGAATAGATTAAATAGATGTACGTACTATAAACATTCAACTGTGGCAGCTAATGGTGTAAGAAAATATTCTATGATACTACCGCCTCCCCTTCTAAGAACTGATACCTCTATTAAAGAAGAAATGCTTTTGGCACATAGCAGTAACTCGGATGCTATTACTGGCATTAAAGGACCATAATCTCTCCTAAATCTCAATCATTTTAATCTTGTTAATGGTATGATTGTTGACTTTATGCATGCGTGCCGTTTAGGTGTCACAGAGCTGTATACTACGATTATATTAACAAATGTTAAACAAAAATATTACGTAGGCTCTCCAAATAAACTACTTATTATCGACCAGCGTTTACTGTCTATAAGGTCTTCGAATTGTATAGCGAAAGTTTTAAGAAGTATTGAAGAAAGAGCAAACTGGACAGCTTCTAAATGGTTAACATGGTTAATATTTTACTAGCAGGGCCACCTCACTCCTAACGTCGCTCGGTTGATTAGGTATATATATTTATAGTTCTGAAGACAATTAAAAAGTAATAAGATTATAATAATAACTACTAAAAATCAAATGGTCACGCTATTAAAAATTTCAACGTGTAACATTACTCCCAATTCAATATATAGAAAAAATATGAAAAATGTAAAAGTCATAATTTGGGATAAAATAACAATGACATCAAAACATGGTTTTCAGGTAGTGGATAAATTATTTAAAACTTATGTAATAACGTCATTGAATTTGGTAGCAAAGTAATGATTGTATCAGGTGGCTTTTGACAAACACAATCTGTTGTCAACTATAGGAATCGAACAACAATTATTCAAAACTGTGAAAAAATAGTCATTTATGGAGTAAATTTCAAATAATGACTTTAAAAGATAAAATAAGAGTTAGTAATTGTGACAAAAAGTTTAAACAATAGCTATTAAAAATTGGGAATGGAAAATATTCTAAAGAATTCGAAATAGACAATGATATAACTTTACTTCCAACAGAATTATTATCAACCAGTGATATAATTATGGAAATTTATGGAGATTGCTTTAATAATAATAATAACGCCAAAAATTTTGCGAAAGAGTAATTTTAGCACCGAAAAACAATGATGTACTAAAAATTAATAATCTACATAATATTAAAATTCTTTAATTTGGAAAACTATGTCTTTTGTAAACATCCCTATCTTATGTAGATATGTTTTGTGAAAATAAATTTTTGTTTAATTATTGTAATCTTTGTATATCAACACATAGATTTATCACAGAAATTAAATTTCTAGATGATTAGTTTTTATAAACATTAACGGTAAACATTAGCTAAATAACGTACGTACGAACGTACAAACATAAATATCTTTTAATTGATGTGACAAAATATAATTTTTTATACACTAATCGTTCAAGATTATATGTATGAAAATGCCAAATAAAAATTTGTCCAGATTACATGATGCTGGGGATAATCATGATAAGAAACATGAAAGAGATATAATATAGATATGTATATCACAATATATTTCATATTAAATAAGTTGATATTTCTGGTCTTTATAAAATATATACACCTAGTGCTCTCATTCGTAGACGATGTCTCGTCTTCCTGAGAGTCGTCCTGGCACCTATACATCGTCTACGAGATATGACAGATATTTGACGATAATTTTAATCGATATCTGGCGCTCTTATCAGCGTCTTTTCAGACCCAAAGTATATATTTAATTTCAAACTATAATAATTCGTGATAAATTTTGGATTGTAGTATAAATAAAACTTCCTCTATGCGTATGACAGGGTTAAAACTGTCGTAATTATTAAATATAGATGTTTTAATAAGAACACCCTTATTTCAATTTTTTATCATACTAATTTATTGATTCATAATTCCATGTGCTATATTGTAAATAAACAATTGACGTAAAAAAACGGTGGTGTTTCTGGTAAATTAACTAAATTTCAATCTTAAACACGTTTTAATATAATGGAATATTAAAAAACCTCTACTAATTCTTTGGCACCTAGCTTTCTCCAACAAAATTTATAGTTCCAGTAAATAAAATATCGTTCAAATATACAGTATATTATTGATTTTCAAAATACTTTCAAACTTAATTATTTTACTGACGGAGCACCAGACACATTATCAAATCATATAATTTTCATGAAAAAATTTGAACCTTAATATTTTAAATACCATAGGGTTCACATAACCTCATAAAATCATGAATTTTCTCAAAACATTCTGAACTTTAGTTAGCGAGTTATAAGGTTTAACAAAAATAGTAATTTTCAGTTGGACAGGGTATACAGGGTGAGATACAAAGAATTTGAATCCTCATATCTTTTAAACTAAATGGTTTAATAAGCTGCGAAAAGAACCTAGCCAAGGTGATCGAAAGATCAATATTTTCCCAAAATTTTAACTTAATTAAACCCTTTTTACTGCCGTAATTGCACGACATAGAAAACCAATTTATTTTAGGTTTCGATTTTTAGCTCGAAAACTAGTCATCAAAATGGTTTAACATTTTAACAGCAAATAGATATTATCGTTTTTCATTGTCATACATTTTTTAAAAACGTTTGACAATTTAATTTTAGAAATATTGATTTTTTTTCAAAATCACCTTTTTTATCATTAAAATTGAACGGAACAGGCAATCTGGAAAATCTTGCGGGAAAAAGTAGTTAGTTTTATGCTCTTATAGATACACTGTTGTTAAATATATTGTATAAATTATTTCATCAAAAAAAGCAAAAATATTTTTTCAAATATCGAAAAATGACTATAATATAGCCATAAAATGGTCAGAATCATAAAAAGAAATTTCTCGGATTCATAATCAGAAAACATATGTGTATGTCAAATTTTATTACGATCGGTCGCGTGGTTCTGGAATCATAACGGTATACGTACATACACGCACACACACACACCACTCGGGTAATCCTGACACCCGTATGTGGCGTGTCCCCTAGGTGGCGGATAGGGAAGAGCTCGCTGGGGTATATACCTTGGAGAATAGAGCAGATATAAAATATGCTCCGTGGACCAAATCAGGCCGCCGCGTTTGCCGTGCGATGCGACCCGTAAGCTGCCAAAACGAGATCCTGGGTGGGGAGGCAATCTTAGGTTGCGAGCCAAAGTGACCTTAACCACCTTTAGCTTCCGCTGACGGCAAAACGGGAGGCCGGTCACATAGCCAGTACCAGTCAATCGGCTAAGGCGAGTGCGTGGTATTGCTCGATGTCTGCCAAAAACTCTCCAGAGAGCCAAGCACTTTGTTCGGGGTGAGAGGTTCGCGAGAGTGGAGGTGGGCTAGGGCAGTATCGCGTGCCCTACTCTGGTAAAATGTTCCTAGTCTGGCACCGCTTACAGTCATGTGTTAGGGCCATGTTAGCTGCCTCCATAGACGGAGGGATCGACGGTGATCGGACACATACCGGAATGAAAACTATTATCGAGCATGCAAAATTCAACCGAGCAAAGAGAGAAAGCAGGAAAAAGAGCTCTCGAGATCTGGAACACAATCCTGGATGCTGAGCCAGAACAAGAAAGCATATGGGAGAAGATCCGAGACAGGCTGGACTCTATGGATAATGTTGCGTCAAACGCATCCAACATTCGTAAGTCTGTTAAAAGCGATCCATCGGCGATTATGATCCAGGTTAAGCGGCTTAAAAGAGGATGGGTGGCGCTGGAAAAGAGCAAGGAGAGCCTTGGATTGATGCTAAAAAAAGCGGAAATGTCACCGAACCAGCAGCATATTCAGAAGGAGGACAAGGCATCACAGACGATAGAAGCATCAAACGCGGTGATGACAAGAACGCTAAATAAGCGTAAGGCAATGTCACCAAGCCAGGTAGAAGAGCGACAAGAAAACTACGCTAAAAAAACAAGGAAAAATAAGGAAGTCGTCTCTGTGGAAGTCGCATCAAAAATCCAATCACAGGTGTCTCCGGAAGAAAAGGCAGACCCACTCTGTCAGGAGGTTATTACCAGAAAAGAGAAAAAGGAAGAAATGAATAGGAAAGAGGAGATACGCAAAAGCACTAGTGCCAAGAACAAAGATGGCACTAGAAAACCACAAGAGAGACTCACCAGGCCTGATGCACTTGTTATAAAAGCTGCTGAAGGAAATTCGTACGCTGATATTTTGAGGAAAATAAAAGCGAACCCTAATCTGACGGTGCTTATTAACAGCGTAAATAACGTACGCAAAACGGTGGCAGGAGATCTTCTGTTGGAGCTACAACGCACCAAAGAAGTGAAAACGCAGGAACTTTAAGAAGCGGTTAAAGCGGTGCTGGTAAAAGAAGCCACAATCAAAAGGCTTCGGCATGAAATAGTCTTTGAAATAAAAGACCTATATATGCTTACCTCTAAGTAGGATATTTTAGAAGCCCTGAGTAGAGAATTTCCAGAAGAGAAGGAAGTAGTAGAGAAGACGTCCGTAAAGACTCTTCGGAAAACTTATGGAGTTACGCAGACTGCCGTCGTACTTCCTGCCCAGATTGCACAAAAAGCGATCGCACGGGGAAAGCTTAAAGTAGGTTGGGTTAATTGCAGAATCAGGAAGATTAGTCAAGAGACACGACCACCTAGATGCTATAAATGCCTGGGTTTTGGCCATATCGCAAAAAAGTGTACAGAGACGTACGACAGAAGTAAATGCTGTTTCAAGTGCGGAACGGAAGGACATGCAGCGAAAAGTTGCACGTACGCGCTGAGTTGCATTCTCTGCCGGGAAAAGGATGGAGAATCAAAGAGTGACCATGTAGCTGGTAGCCACTCATGCCTAGCCTACCGAGCTGCATTAAAAGCACTGAAGAACCAACGAAAATGAAGATAGTGCAGATAAATGTAAATAACTGTAAGACAGCACAGGACCTACTCAATCAGTATGTCCGCGAGAAAGAGGTAGACGTAGCTATTTTATGCAAACAATATAAGGATCTAGACAAACCATCGTGAAAAATTGACACTTCGGGTAAAGCAGCAATCTGGGCATGTGAAAACGTTGCTTTTTGTAAAAAAATGAAGATCCGTGAACAAGGATTTATACGGGCTAAGGTAGCAGGTGTCGCTGTTTACAGCTGCTACGCTTCACCTAACGCTCTAATCGAGCAGTTTGAACAACTGCTAGATCAGCTCATACAAGACGCAGTAATGAGGAAACCAATACTTATTGCAGGCGACTTTAATGCGCGGGCTGTGGAGTGGGGCAGCATAAAGTCTAACCACAGAGGACCAGTACTCCTGGAAGCATTTGCTCTCCTGGATTTGATCCTAGTGAACCAAGGATGCACCTACACATTTAGAAGAGAAGACGCAGGGTCTATTGTCGACTTGACGTTTGTTAGTAGCAGCCTTATTGGCTCAGTTGATTCATGGACAATAAGTGAACACTACACACATAGTGATCATCAGGCCATAATGACGAAGGTAAAAATACCAAAAAGGGGACTCAGCGCGAGAACAACGACAAATAGAGTTCGTTGGAAAACGAAGGATTATGATAAGGAGATTGTTACCGATACACACGGAGACTTGTCCACGGCCGCGAGCTCTGATAGTCAAACGCTCCAGCGTAGCACCTATCAAAAGCTGCTACGTATGGCTGCCACGCGGCGATTGAGAGAATCGTTTCGCGATCGACTTTTTCTCATACTCAGTCGAGCGGACTGGTAAAAGGTGAGGCCCAGGGAGAAGCAAGATGAATCTTGCTTCGTGACCTGATCGCCTCGGAGCGGGCTGGCTCGGAGTGTGGTCGCCTCTGAAGAGAGCAGGCCCTTCTCGGTCCTAGATAGGCCGTGTGTTATTTTAAGTCCGCGCCAAATTGTGAAGTTGACGACGTGTCGCGCCGCGTAGTTATAAGTTCAATTATTGTAATTGGAGCAAATGCGTGATTGATGTAATTTTATCTGCGTAGAAAGTGCGGCTCGAGTAGGAAGATCGCCATGAATGGCATCATCATAGCCGAAAAAGCCGTACTAATCTTTTAATTCCCTTCATGCCTGGCACAGGCACGTTTTCCGACCCGGCAATAAAAGAGTCCATCTGTAGAGCAGACAACGGCCCTTGGGTTTTTCCAAAGCAGGCCCGGCGTAGTGACGCAGCAACTACACCCCCGACCGGCCCGAGCATTACGCTAAATACCTTTATGGCGATATACCTAGCCGCTCGGTTCCTGAAAATACCTGCCACCTCCAAGCCCTTCCTATTCCCTTTCCAGTCCCACCTATAAGCTCGATTTCCCAATACGAAGCTCTGTTACAAATTCGGAGGCCTCGCGTACATCCCTCTCTCTGTCACGGGTCCTCGTGAACACTTCGTGCTGTCGAGGCGACGAGGGAGACGGCAGATTCAACAGGACCGTCAAGGAAGAAAGAACTTAAAAATCTCTCTCCAAGAGTGTGCCAACTCGAAAATAGTCTATGTTCGAAATATACTAGAATAAAAAACTCAAACGCATATTCATTCTGTAACTTGATTTTCCTTGTGCATTCGCACATTCACGCGGGAGTGGAATAACAGAGATGTTCCTGTTAGCACTAGAAGAAATGCAACTGTCTGTAACGGCGAACAACAAGGCGAAGCAGGTGACGGTAAACATCACCCGAGCATGTGACGCTGCAATGCTACAAAGAGTGGCACACAGTGCCACCAGTATACTGGTGGGACTAGGATATTGCGAATGCAAGTAGCAAGTGTCACTGTACTAGAAGACAAAAACAACGGGCCAGGAAGAAATACTATAAAACTGGTATAGGCCAAGAAATAGTAGATACTCGCGGACAAGAAATGAAGGACGCTAAAAGGAGTCTTAAGAAGAAAATCTGCGAAAACAAACGACGGTGCCTTAAGGAATTACAGGATGAGGTCGAACAAGACCCTTGGGGTCGACCATGCAAAATAGTAATGAAGATTAAAGGAAGCTACATGCCCCCTTTGAAATGCGCAGAGCAGTTCCCTAGGCAACTAGAAGAGCTAAGTGTCATTGAAGGAGGTTTAAATGAAGAGGCTACCCCACCGATCACGATTGAGGAATTGTTAGCCGCCTGCAGAAGGGTAGAAAACAACAAGGCCCCAGGGCCGGATAGCATTCCAAATATTGCGTTGAAGCATGCGATTTATGCTTATCCAGAGGTTTTCGTAGACTTGTACAATACATTTTTAGAAGAAAGAACATTTCCCACAAACTGGAAAAAACAGTGTCTAGTGTTTCTGCCAAAAGAAAAGAAACCACCCGAGAAATCTTCATCATACAGACCACTCTGCATGCTGAATACCCCAGGAAAGATTCTGGAACGCATTATCTTTCGCCCTTCCCCCCTCGCAAACCATTGCTTGACGATGGTACCGCAGGGTTTAGGGGCATAGAAGGTGGAGCTTAGCACCTTTACTTTAAAAAAGGCATAGAGGGTGTTCTTTTTCACGGCTGGGAGTTTTTTAACCTGGCCGTAGAGGAAATTGGTTTAGTCGGTGGGAATCCGACACACGGCTGACTTTGTGGATGGGACTGGTTCGACGAACCCATAAACAAGGTCATTATGGTCTGTCTGAAATTTTCCCTAATACCACTTTCTCCGAAAAAGAAAAAAAAGCACACACAGAGCGATCCGCACAGACATTTTCTAAAAATACATAATTCAAACTTTAAACACCTCCAAATGCGTTGCTACAAAGATTTAGTGGAACTTAAAATTTTACTATTACAAAGCTTCCTCTAGGAGGCAAAATATTATATTTTCCAATAAAATGTGTGTTAAGTGACGAAGTTCCTGGATAAATTATTTAGAAACATTATATAAGAATTACACAGAGCCAGTAAAAAGAATATCCAGAAACTTCGACGCTTAACTAAGCCTCGAAGGAATGTACCCGAAACCAAAACAAACTTCTCCTCCCTCGGCTGAAGCGCGCGTGCACAGCCGACGCTGCAGTTTAGCCGTTGACCATAGTATTAGGCCCATAAGGCCTAATGAGTAAAACAAAGAGCGCGGCCAGGCTGAAGTAAGAAGAGAGGAGAAGTAAGTACCCAGCGTGGGAGAAAGCTTCGACTCTCTCTCAAGTATCACCTCCCCCGAAACGACACTCCAGGGTGTGCGCTCCAGTTTTCTGAGCATTCTTTCGGGTTAAATTATTACTCAAATTCCCAGAAGTCTACAGAACAAAGTAAGTACCATTTAATTCAATATTTCTGAACTTTGACATTTCGGTTAAATCAAACAGTTGTGCCTCGACAAATTAGTGTTCTCACTGATCTCCCCCGTATGGGAGAGTAGCTAGGCGCCCACATTTTAATAATATTTTATTGTTAGTTGGTGGAATTGGTTCTATCCTAACAAAACTGGGGGCTCGTCCGGGATGTGACTAGCTTTTGTTGCTTGCAAAACTGTTTGGTTTTCTGTGTTTAAAATAATTTTTTTCTGTGAGTGAGTGAACATATAAAAAAATCCCAATTAAGTGCGCGTAAATACGAAAAATATTAAAAAGTCATAAGTGCGACAAAGAGAGAAACGAGAGAATATAAAAAGCAAGAGCATTGATAGGAGTTTGAAATTCCAGACGCGCGCGCGCAACACACAAAGACGCCGTGACGTCACTGCAGCCACATATCGGGTGGGACGCGCAGTAACGTCAGTGATTTTAAAATAATTTTTCTTATTTATTTCTTGTGACTCTTACAATTAATAAGTTCGGACGTTTTACTAGTAAAAAAATCATTGAGACCCAGTGGATATTAGGAGAGGTACTCAAATAAGACGAAACGCAATAATGTTACACAATATCTTTTCTTACACCAGTAATTTTCTTTACACACTCAATGCACAAGCAGTTTGATGAGTCCTGCCACACAACATATACACATAAAAGTTCATTATAAGTACTTTGATATTACACACAAAAAGTAGAATCAAGATTTTGAAAATTGGCATCGCATTCGAGTCACACACTAACAATCTACAATATACCTCCGTAGTTTGATATCACAAATTATTGTTCACTAACCAGTACACAGAGAGACGTATAAAACAGTAACTTCCAAAACATTTACACATAGAATCACACCAAATTTTCATTCAACAATTTTTTTTTTGCATCACATTTTGATTGCCAACACTTGATTCCAAAAACAGGCACAGTTCTACATTTTACAGTCTAATTCAGAACTAACAAAAAAAAACACATTCTAATTGACACCATTCACCTTGACACTCTGAATTTAACTAAAATTACACTTGTAACACTGCACTACTTCTCTTGAATACAGAACACACGTAGGGGTGGGCCCGTTAGGACACTGCTCGTGCTCCAAAATAACCAAAACACCCAGAATCTGGTCGACGAGTAGCACTAGAGTGCACTGGCAAGTGATTGCCAGAAATCGAGCCAGGGCCTTGACGAGGCTGCTGCATAGAGTCTTGGACTCCGGGTTTCGCAGGAGAATGTCTGGGCTCTTGCACTCGAACCAGCTAACTTGGGTGTTGACACGCCTATTGAAAACCTGTAAATACCAAAAAAATAATTAATTTCATGCGTATTTGTACCCTAGATAATAATTAATACCATATTTTGATCACTGAGCGAGGAAACACCCATGACGTCATGCAGACTCAGCACTGTCCTGCTTGATCTTGAAGATGTTTGTAAGAAAATTCAAGCTGCTGCTGACTGCCATGAAAGCTGAAAAGAAAGACAAAACAAGTTTACACAAAGCAACAGTTATCGGATTGTTTGCAAGAAATTTCATATTTATTTAATAAAAAGAAACTTATCTGAGTCAACTGATAGAGTTGCAACTGCGACATTGAGAACAATCCTGGGCCCGAACTTTGACCTTTGCAGGAACACCGTGATAGCACGCACACGCACTTTTGATTGAACGATACGAGAGGACACGCACGGTTCACCTTTTGCAAAACAATTAGCAATAATTTAAAGGCGAAAAGTACACGCGAC
>JAZHPH010000076.1:463216-482603 GCA_037356405.1 Nasonia oneida
AGAGAAAGATATAAACCAATAGAAACGGTTTTCGACAAAATTGATGAAATGGCGGAAGAAAATAATAAAAATACAAGTAAAAAGTCGGCAATGGATGCACCTGGTCAACATATTAACAATTCAGCCAGTCACAGGATGACATATGGAGATATCAATTACCTAGGTTCAAACAAGGCAATTTTTTACTTTGATAGAGGAATAAGAGGTAAACAAATATTCACAAACACAATGTGTTCACTTAAAACAAAGTCATCTTACAATGACATCGTAGTTATTGATGATATAGTTTTTACTTCAACATGCAAATGTGATTCAGCTAACTAGCACAAAAAGTTGTTTCCACATTATAGAGTTACCTGTGCAGTCGGACTTACGTGCCTGGCTAGGCTCAACTCCTATGAAAGAATAGCATATGCAAGAAATAAAAATGCGACAACAGAAATATTTACGACGGCAAGATCTATGCTAGTTAGGAATTGGTAAACTGAAGTGCTTGGACACAAAGATAAGATCTCAAAAACAAATATTTAGATAAGATAGAAATATAATGTACAAAAATATAGAATGTGGTAGATAAGATAGAAATATAATATACAACAATATTGAATCTCATATTTTGTGCAATGTAATCTTAATTAGCATAAATTAATTTTGTGACATCGTCCCATTACTAGTAACTAGACAAAAATATAGAATCTCTAAAAATTTTAGCTTATAATTTAGCTTATATAATAACAAATACCCCTGGTAGAGATCATTCTAGTTCCTAGTCGGGATAGACCGGTGACAGATCATGAAATGTAGTTTACAGCATTTAATGGTCTGTTACTGGCTGGTTCTGGCTGGGGAGTGGAGTGATTTCTACCAGGGACGGGTCTTATTCAAAAGGTTAAATAAGATTATATATCACTTTTAAACAACGACACACAAATGAGGTTAATTAGAGTTGGGACGAAGAGAGTAAAAAAAACTCTCGTAATCCAACCAAAGTTTGTGTGAATGTGTGAACGTATGGAGGATAGTAGGATCTGAGTAAGGAAGTCCGACTCATGTCAGAGACATGCTACCTTATGAATGAATGAATTGTATGGAATGATGAGTATGGCTGGAGGTAATTGCTGTGAAGATCACAGCATAACTATCCAGAATCTTGTTATATTTTTTGGTTATTAAACCGGACCGGCGAATAGGAAACTACGTTTTCCTAAGCAGGATTTGCGACGTTATACTGTGTTTATTGTGTAAAATAATATTTACTCTGTATCGGATTGCAAATGTTTATGTGTAACTCTGTTTATATGTAACTCTGGAAAAATAAATAAATAAATATTCTTTAGGTCTATCAATAGGTTGAATATTAGACAATTGAAAATTAACTGAAGATTGCATATCAAAAATCGAGTAAAATTTCAAAATGGTGTTGAATTCAAGTATATGGTTATCATTTAATTGACTTTTAGAATGAGAATAATTTACAATTCCTTTTAAAATAAGTACATCCATAGTATCATAAATGTATCATAAATTGTCGTACAACAGCAAATAATATATTTTTTATTTTCATTGTTATCAGGTATTCCTACAGTAATTTATTGGTTTAAGTGATTTACAGCATGAATTTTTCCTCTTTTTTAAACAACTGTTACATCGACAGTGACGAATTGATGTAGAAATAAAATTCTAGTACATAACAAAATCACGTCAATGTTCTCGCCAGTTATAAATAACTATATGCATAAATAACTTTTTTGATAATATAAAAATTTTATGTCGCTTACTAGATAATAATAAAACATGATATTTTTCTATTTGTTCACTAAAATTTTAGCGTCTTTATTTGTATGATAATCAGTGATTGAATAATCAATTTAACTTGGCAGCAAAAATTTAGAAAAATTAAAATTCGAAAAAATTAAAGCATGAATGGCAAAAATTAAAAAACTGAAATTAAACAATTTCTTAAACGAAAATGTTGAATTGAAATGTTAGGAAATATAAAGTATTTTTGATTAAATTTAGAATTAAAAATTTATTTTTTTGACTATCATAGTATTTTAATATTTTCAGTTTTTAAATTTTACCTTCTATTATCAAGGGGCGCGACAGCGCCGCGCTGGCAAGAAAAAGTACGAAGTACGATTTGTCGACGGCGCAACCCTATATACTTTGAAATTGGGTTATCTTAACCTTAAAAAAAATCTCGAGAGCATTTAAATCATTACTATTGCGCGTATGCGCAATCTGTTGGTATTTACTTGGAATATATTAACCTAATCTTTCATGATTAAAAAGATTCATCCAAAAACATTAAGTTATTAACTTAATATTGCAAGTTGAAAATTTGCTCAGTATATTTGTGCAGCGCGACAGTCGAATTCCAGCGTTCGGACGATAACAGTAGAGGCGCGCGGTTGATAACTATTATGTACCGGCCGGGTGGTAACGTTGGCTGCGTATACCGGCGGATTACGGATCATAATACTATAATGCACCTCGGCTACGATAATTACTATTGTTAATGTACAAAAACAAATAAATATTAAAAATACCCCACAAACCGAAAATTATACTTAAACTATTATTCTTAAACCCAAATGGGGCCACAACTTATATATTACATCTACTTACTACCTGGTGTATGTAGCGTTGGACCAATGGATAACGTACTTGACTCTCGATCTTTTTGTTCTTGGTTCCAATCTCGTGCGATTGGAAAATTTTTTATTTTTTATTTTTACAGGAAGGGAAAATATAACTATTACAATTATTATTATTTGTATTGTAATTTTATTTTTAATGCTACTACTGCTATTACTACATTATTAATATTATTATCATCATCATCATCAATATTTTATAGGGGAAGGACTCCACGGATTTATTTGGAATATTTATAATAAAAGATTTTTAAATATATTTTTACCGCGTTTTATGATATTATATTTCTAGTCAATTCAAATTTTACGTATTAATTGTTGTAATCTTTTTATATAATTAATTCCAAGTAAATTCCAACGTTATTCCAACGTTACCACCCGGCCGGTACATAATAGTTATCAACCGCGCGCCTCTACTGTTATCGTCCGAACGCTGGAATTCGACTGTCGCGCTGCGCGTGGTCGGGGTGGGTACTTCATTTCGGGGTGCCTCACTTTGGGATGGGGCTCTGTGCTTCTATGGGAGTCTATCTTCGTTGGTATTATACACCAGTGGTTAAAGTGGTTCATCTACTTGACCGACATTCGTCTGCTACTTGGCGACACACGCGATTATATGTATATAATAATGCTATACGATTATATGCGCGATGCGATCAATGTCTAAAGCAATAGTAAAAGATGTGGAATCTCCCAAAAAAACTTTTTTCAAAAGTGAAAACCTTGGCAAGAAAAAGACTAATAAACATAGTGAGATCTCTAAATATTAATATTTACTTGACATATTAATATGTCAAGTAAATGTTTTTTGAGTTAATAACATTGAAATTTTTAATGTCAATTCAATGTAATTATATAATTTTAAATTTATAAGTTAAAAAATGTTAAATGAAAATTATATTAATGTTTTATTATAAGTCATACTTCGTGAAGTGCGTGGTAGCATGGTCGGGTACATTGAGGTGAGGGTGAAAATTTTGAAAAATAAAAATTAGAAATGGTAAAGATTGGAAATTCAAAATTTATAAACTGAGATTTTGAAATAAATAAATTTATAAAACAAAAATGTTGTATTGCAATATTGTGAAAGGTTTGTAGTTAAAATATTGCAAAAGCGATATTTTTAGAAATTTCCAAATTTAGATTTTCAAAATTATACCTTTCCAATATTCTGGGACTTAAAATTTAACCTTCCGTTATAATCTAATTCGTAATTTTTGGCCTTTCAAATATTTATTTTTCAAAAATTTTACCCTTACCGATTCCAATCTCTTATTTATTATACTAGGATTTGATCGCAGCGTGCTTTGCGCTTGATAACTTATTG
This sequence comes from Nasonia oneida, assembly GCA_037356405.1. Classification (NCBI taxonomy): domain Eukaryota; kingdom Metazoa; phylum Arthropoda; class Insecta; order Hymenoptera; family Pteromalidae; genus Nasonia; species Nasonia oneida. The sequence goes on from JAZHPH010000076.1 coordinate 467,201, forward strand.
TTAGATTTTATCTGGTGATAATTTAATATTTTTTTTTAATACTTAGAAAAAAATTTAATTTATTATTCTTTAGAATCATATTTATACAAAAATGTATACCTTCCACTCTTTGAAAATTTACAACATTATAAAATATATTCCAAAGAGTTTAAGTATAATGTTGGAAATATACATAATTAATCAAACTAAGTGATAACGCTAAATGTAAAATTTCTTTCTAAAAATGTTATTAATTCCATATTAGTACTACATTCATATTTATTTTATATAACTTCTTAGTACATATTTTATTTCTAGATCTAGATTTTATACTTTATTCTTGACTTCTTGGTATATGTTTTACAATATTTAAGAGATTTGTCAAGTTTGTAGAAAGTAAAAAATTTACTTTGTTCTAAAGCATAGACGTTGATTCCTTATTTACTCATCAAAATAAATCTTCCTTATTATAAATCATGATTCATCTTAACGAATATAATAAAACACACATTTATTAAATAATCATAAAATAGGATTTATTGCTAATTCTGAATATGATCACAAAATATATACTTTTAATTACTTAGGCAAAATGGATCAAGAATGTGAATTTTGTAGTTGCAGTTAATAAAAAATATAGCATTGTTGTCATAAAGGAAAAGTTTTTCGCATTCGTGGTCGAACTTATTATAATGCTTATTCAAGTAACCCAGTAACAAATAAAAATAGAAAATTTGGACAATTATATATAATAGACAATGAAATGGCTAATAAAATTCGGTTTTAAACTAACATAAAATGCAACATAAAATTACTTAATGGAAATGGCAATATCTTACGTAAAATAAATTCTTATGCTGAAGTATACAAAATGATGCATGAAGTTGAGGAAGAAGAGTTAAACATGCTCGAAATGCCAATGTATTACCTAGAGAAGTTAAAATGTTTATCATACGGCAAAATTATTCTAATAATAAAACTTTTGAACTTTTATCATGTAAAAAGTTCCAGTAGTTTTTGTAGGTGAGGAAGGAGAACCTCGATTTAATCGTGATTTTTGTATTGATTCTAAAATTCAAAACCTGAAATATGCCAATTATAAGTAAACTTTAGACTGCCTCAAAATGAAAGGTATACGAATTTTATCGCACAACCCTCAATATGATAGCCATGCCAGTCAGAGGGCACCCTGTTGTTTTAAACACATTTTAAATTAATATTTAAAATCTCTTCCGAATGTCGATTTTTTTAATGTATTTTAAACCAGTGTCAATTTCGACACCTATATTTTATGCTAAGATATCATGTTAAACAAATGAATGTTTGTCTACATGTTTACAAGTTTATGAAATATACGTAGAAAATTTTGTAAGTTGCAAAAATAAAAACTTACTTAGATAATGACTGCCAAAGTTCGTCAAAATCACTGCTTTTTGGCAGCCGTTTTAAGGGAGTAGATATATTTTGATTTGGCTGCTTAATTCATGAAATATTATTTAACTCTTTAAGTAACGAATTTTTTCGGAATTTTGATGAAATTCTAATAATAAACCAGTATAAATGCTACTTAAAAACAAACATTTTTCTTCGAAAGCTAGGTCAAGTTCATATAAGTTCTTTTAGTAGAAGCCGTAAGCAGGAAAATCCCAAACAAGTGGGAAATTTTTAAATTTCCAATCATTATACGTGTTTGATAAAAAATTAAAAATTTGAACTCGAAAACGAATATATAAACCCATATTGAGTCGTATGTATTTGGTTGATCCTAAAAAACGTGAATTATTTTACTTACGTATGTTGTTATTACATGTAAAAGGTGCCACATCCTTTGTGAATATACGAACTGTAGAAGGTATCGTATATTCTTCATTTTATGAAGCAGCATTAGCTTTACATTTAATATCAGCGGATAATGAATGGGATAAATGTTTACAGAAAGCTATAAATTATCAATTCCTAAATGCATTAATTCAGTTATATTCTTTTATTTTAATATTTCATCAACCTTGCAATGCTAAAGAACTATACAATAAATATAAAACTTATTTTTAAGATCCTAAATTAAATGATAAAATTGCAGAACAAACTTGTTTAATGAAAATCAATAATATTTTAATTCCACATAGAATAACGTTTTCTTTTTTTGTTTTTTGCTTTTTTGTCTATCCGGATAGTTGGAGAAATGCTTGATGCATCATGTCAGGAGTCGGGCGAGACTCCCCGTGTGTGGAACTCTCCTGACGCGAGACTATTGCCAGGCATACCCACTAAAACTCTACCTCTCATAGGGCCGTGAAAACCTCCCCGTTATCCGCTTTCGCATTCCTTCGGGGGTCGCCTGTCTTAAGTTATGCTAGCCGTCAACTAGTCTTGTAAACAACCGTCATTGTTTTTCGCGCGGAGAACCATCTTCACGTACGCCGTACGCCGTTATCTTGCCCCAATTCTGCTTGCTGCCAAGCATCGTTTCGACTACAGTCTCGGGCGTGAACGCCCATATCGTCAGTCCCAGTACTCTACGCCTAGTCCATCTAGTCTTTGGACAATCAGTCCACCTAGTCTGCGAATTGCGCATTGTTATTTCTCTTTCTTCCACGGCAATCGAGATGCTACTCGACGCTAAGCGAGCCTCGTAGATCCGCTTGCGTTTGATCGCAAGAAGATCCACGGGGATTACCCCCGCGATTACCATCGATGTCTCGGCCGCGATCGTCCGGTAGAAGCATGCTATTTCAAGGGCCCCCCCTCGCTGTACCGCCATAATCTTTTTCCGATACTTCTTCATAGTCATACCGTCGGCCCACACCTCTGCTTCATATAACAGGATAGAATTAGTGGTCGCCATGAGTAGCTGCTTAACTGTTAGCCTAGGCCCACGGACGTTAGCCATGAGTCAACTAAGTTGCGCTATCCTAGTCGTGGCTTTTGTAGACGCGATCTAGGTGTTCCTCGTAGTTCAGCTTTGTGTCTAGAGTTATTCCTAGATACTTAGCTAATGGTTTCGCCGCCTACCTTTATAGGTATGATAGTCGGTATCCGCTTTCCTGTCAATAGGACAATTTCTGTCTCATCAAGCGCAAAGTCAGTCCGTGTTTCGCCATCCACCATAGCACTCTGCTCATGATCGCGTTTATCTTCGCTTGCGCAATGCCCATATTTCGTGCTGTTATAACCGCGGCCACATCATCTGCGTATCCAACGAGCATCACGTCCCCCGGAATTTCGAGTTTTAGAAGCCCATCGTACAAGATACCCCAGATGTCTGGACCCAAAATCAAACCCAGCGCTACTCCTTTTTCTAAAGCCATACTGTTTATCGGAAAGGTCTTCCTCTTCACGTAGTATTCGCGGTTTAAAGAGTGCTTCCCCAGTCTCTCCCATTGTGTCTAAAAGACTCAGTGGCCCATAGGAAGTGTCCGTATCCGTTTTTTTCGGTTTTTCAATCAGTACAAGTCTCGCTCTTTTCCACCGAGAGCTAAAAACTCCAAGAGCAGCTCAGGATGTTGCGACGCGACGATCCTGAGCATTTCCGCAGGAATACCATCCAGTCCCGGTGCCCTGCCACTCTTAAAGGACGAAGTTCTCGCGATGAGTTCGCCTTCTGTAAAAAGAGGTATCTCGTCTGCGGTATTTCCGCCGCTTCTGTCTGGGGTCTGATAAGGTGTGCGGGAAACAGCCCATCGATTACTTCTTCCATCGTTTCAGCTTCCATAGGTTCCGTGCATTTCATTTCGCCCGTCTTTCATGTAACGATCGCGTATCCATCGCCGAATGGGTCTTTCTCAACGTCGTCGATGATCTTGGTCCACTCTTTTATCGCGACTCCAAGAATATTTCACAATTCGTCCTGTCTTTTGGAAAAGTCCCGGGCTTCAGGCCTTTTCTGTTTCCAGGCTCTTTGAGCCCTTTTTCTAGCATATAAATTTTCGTTCCTAAGCTCCGCAATGTCGTCTGTCAGCTAGTACACCGGTCTTCTCTGGTGGCTGGTAGACATCCTGGGCATGGTCGCATCGCAGATCTCAGTAATCAGATTAGTAGTTTTCTGGACTATTGTCTCTGCTCTTTCGCGTCCGCCTAAATCGTGTGAGATCCCATTGGGAGGTTCGCACTTTGAATTGACTCCACGCGTGTCTCTCGGTTCATGCGTCGGGTGTTCCATCTTGGCGCACGACTATGGTTTCTCCTTGTACTGATTTGACGGTCTTTGTTGATATTGAATATTTTTCCGTGACGTGCTAGTCTCTTATGTTGCGGATCGTCATTCCCCTTGCGAAGGTTACATCCGATATGAATTTTCCAAAGCCTGTTCTACGGTAGGTAGTGATACTGTAGGTAGGGTACGGTAGGTACCCTTGTTCGCTACTATCAAGGTCAGCCTGTCTTCCATCTCGAGGATGGCTTTGCCTCTTAGGTTCGTCGTCGGCATGCCTCATTCCGTGGCCCTCGCGTTGAAGTCGCCCCCAATCACAATTTCCCTCAGGGACTTCTCTGATAGCGTCCTTCAATGCCCCTAGTTTCCTTGTAAACTCGGCGCAAGTTAGGTTTAGTGACAGATATACGCTGAAGCATATTATGCGGCCCATCCTTCCCCTTACGTAGTCTTCTCCCGTACTTCTATTCTCCAACCTACGCCCGGGCACCCAAATGGGTGGGTCTAGATTCTTATATTATTTGCTGATCAGTAGGACGTCCACTTTCTGCTCCCTAATGTGTTGGATTAGCAGATCGTGTGCGAGCCTACTTCTGTGCAGGTTGCCTTGGAGTATCCTTGCCATTATTTTTGGGTCTAACTTGCGCTTAGAGCCGTTCAGAAGACTGCGCACGCTTCGGTGCTTGTAGTGTACATCGTGTATCAGAAAAAAAGTTATTTACACAATATATTAATTTAATACCTTAATTATCATCAAATTTCAGTTATATCTGTAGCTTGGACTGGTATGGCCGCAAATTTGTTACATGGAAGTAAAACAGTTCATACAATATTCAAATTACCATTAAATTTATCAGAATTATCAACAAGTAATGTAAGTCCTAATTCAAATTATGAAAAATTTCTAAAAACAATAAAAATATTAAATATGCGTTTGATGCTATTGATAAATTATTTAAAGATTTGCATAACTCAGTAGAACCATTTGGAGGAATAGTAGTCGTATTATTAGGAGATTTTTGTCAAATATAACTTGTTGTACGACGTGGAAGTCGAGCTCAAATTCTAGAATCATGTGTCAAAAAAAGGTTAATATGGAATAAATTTTAAATTATGAAATTGATTGATAGTATTAGAATCACAAATAATAATCAATTGTTTAAATCTTGGTTATTAAACGTAGGCGAACAATTAATTGCACACTTAAATTTGAAAAACAAAACCATGTAACTTAAATATCTAATGATATATTATCTAGAGGAAATTATCGGAAATAAAATTGATCCCAATGATAAAACATTATATCAAAAAGTAATATTAGCATTGACTAATATTGATGTTTTAAAATTTAACAACGAAATATAAAATCAATTGGAAGGAGAAAGTCATATATATTTAAGTATTGATTCGGTTAACACAGAAAACATTGAAGATATGTTTAATTCAATGTCAATAGATTTGTCCATTCATTAACACCCAATGGACTTCCTCCTTATAAATTAACATTAAAAGTTGATGCGATTGTAATTTTATTGAGAAATTTAAATTTAGATGGTGGTTTATGCAATGGAACTAAAATAATTATACAAGAATTACGATCTTATGCTGTTAAAGCTGAAATTATTACTGGTACCTCTAGAGGTAAAATTATTTTAATACCCTGAATTGATGAAATAAAGAAGGTTCCATTTACCATGGTACAAAGACAATTTCTATTTAGATTAGGATTCGCAATGACTATAAATAAATCTCAAAGTCAATCGTTTGACAATGTCAATCGTTACCGTCTCCAGTTTTTAATCATGGTCAATTATATGTTGCTTTATCTAGAGTACGTCAAAAAAATAATTTTAAAATATTATTAGCAGAAGATTCAGTAATAACAGAAAAACAAGATGATAAAATTAATTATCTAGATAAATGTTTCAATGATAATCTAAAAATTTATATTAAAAATGTGTATCGTAAAATTTCTGAATTAGACAATTTTTAACTAATTTTATATAACGTATCTTCTAGTATTCTCGATAATTAATATTTCATTTATTTATATACGTTAATATTGAACATTAATTTAATTTTTCTATGCAATAAAATTTTTGATATGGTTATGTATAAGTATGTTCTGCCTAACAATTAAATAATAAGCGTCAAATAAAAATTGTAATTTTCGCGACTTGCGGTGCGAGCGAGAAACCGTTGCGAATCTAAGAAGGCCGCGCGTGCGACGTAAACACGAGCATCCCCTTGTTTACGTCGCGCTCGAATCAACCGGATTCGAGCGACGTTCGAGTATATTCGTGCGGCGTATACGAATATTTCGAACGTAATTCACTCGAGAGGTCGGTGAATAATAATCGGAGATTTTTGCTGCCGAGCCGAGAGCAAATACCTACCGATATTATCACACGGCTTAGTATTAAACGACTCGAAGCAGCGAAACTTGAAGCTGACACTAGTATCGCATGCTCTCCGAGTTGAATAATTTTCTATTTGTTGTCGGGAGAATTTTAAAGCATTCTCGTTAGGATTGAGAGTTGCACAATTATTTTTCCGTGACATCTCGGGTGAAAATAGAGCATAAAGGCGAAATTGTAAATTGTTTATTTTTTTTTTACAACGAATAAACAATAAAAAGCAGCAAAGCGGCAACAGAAGCACGTGTAGCCGCATAGTGCAGTCCACGCACGCTATAGTAGAGCGAAGCGCGCAGCGGCGCGAGTGTGTTAGTGTGAGTGCGAGCGCTTGCGGCGCTATATAGGGCCAATTCTACGAGAACGCGGCGGGCGCGAGATATATAGTCACTTCCACGGAAGACGCGGAATAATAGACGCCAAGTTTTCAGCAAAGAAGACCTCAAGAACTTTCAAGAGAACAACACACTCGACTCGTAGTTCGAGTTATACGCGCAATTCCGCGAAAATTTTTTTCGTTATTTTTTTTCGATTTTTTTTTCCGGGTGTGTGAGTGCGTATACGCCTGTAGCACAAATCGTGCGTTGCAAGTGAGGCACGGCGAAATACGCGTTGAGCGCAGACACTCCGGCTTCGCGACGAGTCACAAAGTTGTTGCGACTCGGGCATCATTATTATTTTGTCTCTCGATGTATCGTTAATTCACGTTTATCTCGCGAACTTAAATATAACCTTAGTCTTTTTATTTTACGACTTTTTGTTATTATTTAACGACCGCCACCTTGCTAATCCCTTCCCGCAATTACCGCCGCTTACGCGGGCGTTGAACAAGCAGCTTCAACGCATCTGAGTAGCCGAGCACGCACCAGTAGGTGCGGTATCCACGAGAAGAAGCAGCGGGACAAGCTGCATTGCAACGCGGGTTAATCGCTGGCGTTGTGGTGCTATCCGCCGCAACGTGGGATAGCGATCTCATTCAACGTCGTTTAGGCGAATAAAAGTCTCACCCCGTTACAAAATTTTATATAGTAAGCATCAAACAAATAAAATCACAGCAACCAATTTCATTGTTGTTGGTAGCACTGGTTCATTATAATTTATATATTTAATAAATTAAATAATAAAGTTATTTGAATATTACTAAATTTACAGTACAAAACTACATTTTAAATAAATATAAAAGCTGCTTCTAAATTTCAAATTCATTAGCGCTCTTTTTATTATATTTACAAATTCATGGTATAGAATATGTATATACAAATGTTAAAATAAACCATGTGTATAATATAAATTTTGAATTTATTAATGAGAACTAAGATGTATAATTCGTAAATGAACTACTAGAAAACTGTTAATTTACTACAAATTTAGTCAAATATTCATTCCAAAATAGTGAAATCACAATTTTGTGGAATAATTTTACAACTTTCGAAATATATGTTCCATAATTTCCTACTCTAAAAATAGTAGTTCTACAAAACCTTTTTTTACCAGGTACATCACATTTATTTGACAAAAAATAATAAGTTGCTTCAATAAGTGAATAATTTTAAATAATTTTAATAATTAATAAATTGAAATATAACAATAGCAGCGATTAATTTTATTTTTTGGTTGCGCTAATATAAGATCTACAATAGATAATATTGTAACGAGGTGCGAAATCGTGTAGATTCGCGCATCGTTGAAACGCGACGTTGTGCAAGCGCGAGGCAAGATTCGGGGCCTCGCGTATAAGTCGCGGTCCGTCGGACAGGGAAATAGCTTCTGGCCATAGGTGCGAACGCGTCAGCTCTCGTGTGTGAGACTGACGGCATCGAGCGACGACCGATAGCGTGCGAGAGAGTGAGAGTGTGTGTGAGAACGCGAGAAGAAAACGTCCAAGTCAACTCCAGCTACGAGAAGCAAGGACGACCCAGCCTGTCGATCAGCGGCCAAACGAGAGGACGTCGACTCCAGCGAGTGAGCCAGCAACACCACCGGCGCAGAGTGTGTGGTGTGCGCCTACCAAGAACGGCGACTGCGAGTAAGTAGGGCTGAGCCTGTTTTCTGTATCGCGTCAGCGGTAGCAGCGGCTACAGCTTTGCGACGGCCTTCTCGTTCGCGCGCGTAAGCTTCGCGAGATACTCTCCACGCCGAGTCGACATTGAGGTGACTCGGCGCACGTTTGTATAGAGAAAATATTGGCCGCACAATATATCATTATTTTATTTGATTTTAATCGGAATTAGATTTATTTTCCCGGCTTGTTCTCTCAGTTTTGCGTTGCAACAAGCGGTTGCAACGCAAAACTGAGAAGCCGGCTCCGCACAGGAGAGTGCGGAGAGGTAGCACACGTGCGAACACGACGTTCGCGAAGCAGCTCTAGCAGCGAGCTGCGTTGCAACACGGGTAAATCACGGACGTTGAGAGAGTTCTCCGTCGCACCGAGAGATTGTGATCCAGTTGAATATCACCGAGTTTTCCCCCGAAAGCGAACCCCGTTACAATATTCAAATCGTACTTAAAAAATTAGATATTATTACAGTTTAATTGATTGTTTTGCCTCCTTCAATTAATGACCATTATAAAATTATGTATTAAATATGCTTGACTATTTATAATTTTGTAAGTTAAAATATTAATTTATAAATAATAATAAGTAAACAAGCAATACAAATATTACAATGTTTATATAATTCTTTGATCGATACACTATATCGTCGGTCCCTATAAAGAGTAGTACGGTTTATGTTGTTTTGGAGATAAACGTATTGAGTACCCGTATACGTATCGGTTATCCGTATCGGTAGACATGAAATGTAGGTTATAAATGTCAAATTTGCATGTAAAACAACTTTTAAGCCATTATATCATGTTTGTTTTTTACATAACTTCTAGTAGAAGGTCAGGCCGATACTGAAACTTTACAGCTACTTTTTCACTATGAAAAGGTATCTTTTTACTGTATTGAGGTTGTCGGAAACTGGATCGAACATTCAGATTTTAATATTTTAAGGTTTGAAATGCAAATAAGGTAGTCTTAACTTATTATATACAATATAAATTAACTTGTATATATATATATATATATCTTCCTATATTATATAGTTATTTTGGCTATATCGCCCCCCACCACACCCCCACAGCCCCCCACAAAATAACGTAAAAATCGTTCATTTTTATGTTATTTTTAAAAATGCGTATGCCCCCCCACAGCCCCCACCCCCCATACAGCCCTCCACACAGCAATAACACGAATTTTGTATGATTAACTTACTTAAAATGTACTGTTAGTTAACTGTCAATGTTTATGGTTTAAAATTATATACTATATTATATAGTTATTTTGGCTATACTTATGAACAGTAAAAAGATACCCAACAATAGACAGTTTTCCGTACCACCCAAGGGGTACTGTCAGTTATTTCAGTCATAATACAATGTACTTTAGGCGCGTTGATTTTTTTTTATTTTATTGTATAAAAATTACTTTTGCTTTTTCGCCTAAATTTAATGAAACTATAATACGACTATACGAATCAATCTTTATACGACGACTTTTTGGTTTTTGGATTTATAAATTAATAATTTTTGGTAAAATTAGAATGTTAATATATAAATATTATTAACGATTATAATATTATATAATCTTGACGACTATATGAATCAACTCTTTTTGGTTACTCAAAGTATAATTTTGTATAACTTTGAGTTTCGCCAAAACTTCTAGAAAATACTTTTTGGTGTGTTAGAAGCACGTCGTTAAAGTTATAATAAATGAGTAGTGCCGATCTTTGCGCAGATTGCTTGCTTAAACGTAGTAAAAATACTCTTTGGAAATATTGATAATTCAAATTATATTTCATTAACACATATTGTACATATATACACGTCGGGTATAATAACTCTCGCTTTATTGACTATGGCCATGTAGTTTTTTTGACCGGTCAGATTTGGTAACGGTACCGTGGACAAATTCACGTCGGGTGTACATCAAAACAATACATTTAAAATCTTTAAATTATAATTGAGAGTTCAACATGGCGGGAGGGAAAGGACCTCCCGACAAAGGCACTAAAAGTTTTTTAAAGTGCCACAGTAATAATGAGGCAACTACGGTGATCTGTGTTGTTTGTGACGGGGCTTTCCACCAGAGTTGCGCGCGACAAAAAAATCTTGTATTTCTCAGTGAGAGATTGGTGATTTGTCAAGATCATCCTAAGCTAACCTCTAAGGTTGATGAAAGTGTACTCAGTGATTCGGCCAGATCTTTGATTGCTATCATAAAACTCAAACAATCTGAAGAAATAAAGAGGGATATACTTGCGGAATTATCAAACAAGTCTCATGAACTAAATGCTTCAATTAGAAATTTTGAAGGTGAATGTGAACATCTTAATAAGGAAAACGAGTTTTTGAGGCAGCTGAACAGCGAACTGGAAGAAAAAAACTCTATGCTACGAGATTCACTAAACCAAGATTTATTTAAACAGACCAATAAACAAACTAACTTCAAAACTTATGCTGAGATTACTAGTAGCATCAAGCCTCAACCTAAGCGCATTCCTAAAATTATCATCAAACCTATCAAGGATTGTTCAAAAATGGAAATTAAAGAGTGCATTACCAAGTTTCTAATTAAAGAAAAAGACATTCAAATGAACGATGTCTACTGCTTAAAAAACGTAATGAGATAATGGTGAAGTGTATTAATGTAGAAAGTGTAAACAAGACTGAAAAACTACTGAAAACCAAGTTAGTTGACATATGTGAAGTGAAGCTTGAACAATTGAATAATCCGAAAATCAAAATTGTTGGAATTGAAAACTGTTCTAATCTAGACCTCAAAAGCATTTCGACGATTTTTTTTAATTATCTATGTATATTTCCAAAATTAAACGATCGATTCTGCAACTCCGCTATTTTAGAGATTTTGATCTGAATATCTGAATATATAGCTTTTGTTATAAGAAAATTGCTCCTACAGTAAAATAATTAAGCTTGGAAATATTTAAAATAACATTCACATACTGTAGTCTAAAACAATATTTGATTTATTGGAACAATAAATTTCGTTGGAGGAAGCTACGTGCCAAGGACTTATCAATCTAACTTTTTTATGAATAAAAAATCAATTTTCAATCAAACAATCAATTTTTTAAATTACATTAATAATATTATAAATTAATAATTTTGGGTAACATTGAATATTAATATTTATATATACAAAATACAATATTATTTTAAAAAATTGTGTTTATTTTTTAATGTAAAATTACATATGTATTTTAATGTGTCGATTATAATTGCTTTTATCGGAATAAATAAAAATTCAATTTGTCTTAAATTCTTTAAGACAAATTGAACATTTGTATTTTTTATCGTTACTATGCTGTACTATGTGAGTCGTTGAGTGTTGTCTATACTTATACTCTTTTGAGCAGATTTCACATGTATATAATAAATTATTCATGTGTTGTACATTGATGTGATCAGCTAATACACTTTTTCGACCAAACATTTTGTCACAAAAATCACAAATAAATTTCTTGTGTCCTGTATGTGTGTTTATATGATTCTTTAATTGCGATTTCGTGATAAATTTTGATTCACAAAGTTTTCACTCGTACTTTTTTTCTTCGAGGTATGATTTCTTCTGAACGTTTAAGTTTCCTCTTTGTGTGAATTTTTTATCGCAAATATCACATACAAATTTTTTTTGTCTGTGTGAATTTGCGAGTGCGTTGTTAAAGAACTTTTGTTCTTAAATATTCTGTCGCAAGACACATATTTATACTCCATTTTCTGTAAAAAAAAAAGATAATTATATAAATATATTCTTATATTATATGATCATTTTGGCGAAACTCCCCCATAAAAGTGCTAATTCTGAAGCCCATGTATACTACATACCAATAATCTATTATATATTGATTGCATTTTTATTAGCTTTCGAATCGTTATACTATGAATACATACATAAAATAATATTATAAGTAAAACTTACTCACTTTTACAAAATAAACACGACGTTGAGGTTAGCAGTAACAGCTGTAGTAGCAAAAGAATATAAATATATTGGTGTTTTTTGTAGTCTTAAAAAGCATGAATGATTGAATTTATTAATTAAAATAATAAAAATGTAATGTTGTAAAAGACAGTTGGATAACTTACAGTGGCAGTGGGTTTATCGTTCAAAACAGATCTGTATGTACAAGTACAATGATGGTACTGAGGTTGTTTATACGACGATAGTTTTACACACGTGGTCTTACAATAATATTATAATCAAATTTTACTATATCCTCTCCAGTTTTATTTTTTTTGCGCTGATAGTGGTCACGATGGGGTTAGAAGTGAATGTTACGAATCAAACGTACATAACAATAGTATCACCGAGTAGCAGGGGGGTTATTCTGAAGTGATAAATACAGTGATACAGGATAAGCAAAGAGCGATACATATTGTTTTCAGCTCTGTAGCAGTAGATGTTTTTGGGATGAATAGTATTTTCCTAGTTATTTCCGCGATACGCAATGAAAATGCGCGAACCGATTTTGAAAATCAACGTGATACACTTTTAAAACTCTGTGATAAAGCTTATCGCTATTGAATATTTTTAAAATGTAAATAAAGATATAATGGAAAAATTATTATATCGTATTTATTGATATGAAAGCGTGGCAACTATAATAACGCGGCTCATAAAAAGTTAAAAAAAGTTTAAATATTTGGTAGAACCCCACCTTAACGCAAATATAGAAATAAAATAATCGTTAGAATTATTATGTAAATTTATTGAATCCTCACATATTATTGTTCTAAACATATGATTTTTTAATATTACAATCATGTATACAATATAAAATATCATGCGTACAAAGTCTGTTTTTTGTTCGAATAACAAATGTACATTTATAGAAAAAATTTAAACCATTATATGATTAATGTTGCAAAAGATGAGCTATTAAAACTGATAATATACAGTGAAGCACTTGCTAAAAAAAAATTCTTTTAAAAAATACATTACAAAGTAAAAAATTATAACATCATAACCCTCCATGAAAAACTTTGAAACTATCATTGAAATAGAGCTGCATCGATTAGCATGTCATAAAAACATCAATGAAGATTTAATACTTTGATTTTTTGATGTGGCGCATAATTTCTTCAAAGTCAACTTCATCTTCAAGTTTTTCCATTTCTTCTATTTCTTCGTTTTCATCAACTTCATTGATGGGGTCAGGATTTGTTGGAGATGGCGATCTCATAGGTTGAATATCATCTTTGACTCTCTCAACACGTTCAACTGATTCATGTTGAACAGAACTTTCTTGATTTAATGTAAAAGATATAGGATTGACAGCAAAATAGTTTTTTAGTATTGAGATGAGTTCCTCGAGCAATGAATTTGTACGTCGGTGGTTTTCGCACATAACTCTTATATAACATCGCATATAACTCAAGAATTTAAGATTGTTCAATGTAAATAAATGTTATGATAAACTTACACGTTTCCAGGATTCTGTAACCCGATGATTAGCACCTTCATTTGCTATGGCATTAATATTATCTCTCAGTTCTTCCCATCGATGCTTTTCTAATAGAGTATCCATTGTATCTGTTGCTAAATCATGGTTACGTACATTTGTTTGCTGTTGAGCCTATTGCGAGTAGCTTGATCTCTGAAAAAGCACAGAAACAATGAACACTTATGGACTTTGAATAGAGAAGTTATCAAACAGAGTTAGTACTGTTAAACAAATTCCGTTCAAAAAATATAGAAAAAGGTTTAAATATTTAGACGACAATGACATTGTCTCTCTAACAGAAAAAGCTCTTTTCAGTAATTTGAGTTCAAAAGAGAATAAATTGTCATTTTGGTGTTTCAGTAAAATAAGCTATTCAAATGAAAAGAAAAACAAACTATCTTTGTAGGCATATTTATCCAATGATGTAAATCACATAGATTGTAGGTATATTTGCAAAAACTTACTGATTTTTAGACATTTTAAGGATTGAAGTTACACGTCCGCGTTGCGAAAACGTACTAGTTAGGTAGCTACCTCACAAACTGCAGGCAATGATCAAATTTCTAAGAATTTAGGGAAAGGGCGCGCGATTGTCTTTTGTTGTAAAGAAGGTTAGGTTCAGTGATACACTGTTTATATCACAAGTGATATAGCTCTTATCACCAATGCATTAGCTTATTGCATCCTACAAATACTCTTTTACAATATTTTTCTCAAAATTATTGAACCCACCCAATAACTATTTTATTTGTATGAACTGAACTTAAATAATAATATACTCTCTTCTAAAAAGTTGGGCCTATGTTTCTGGATTTTTGAAAACAGAATAATTACTTTAATGCATAATAAAAAAGTTTTCAATCATAAATATTTTTCAAAAGATAATAAAAAATAAAATTTCTTCAAATAAAAATGCTTCATTTGTTCATAATAAGTCTTATTGGAACAAAATTAAACAATTAAAAAATGAAAACATTAAGGTTACAAATAATAATGAAATACAGGAAGTAGTCATGAAGAGGCAAAAAAACGAATAGTTCTCCCACTTATTAAAGTAAAGATTTTTGCAATTGGATGTCCAGCAATTGGTCTATATAATTCTGGTTCCAATATTTCTTTGGTTAGTAGTGCATTTTTTAATGATAAAAGAAATATTAAACAAATAACAAGTGGGAGAGATACTATTAAGGGTTTAGCTGGAGTGGCGAAAACGTAAGGCGTTGTAATATTGAGGATTAGAATTTGTAATTTAGAAGAGGATTTTCAGTTTTTCGTTGTTAAAGAAGGTGTAATCGATTGTGAATTTCTATAGGATTAGACTTAATAAAAAAATTCAAGCTTTGTCA
>JAZHPH010000076.1:492623-557200 GCA_037356405.1 Nasonia oneida
CCGGACTGAGTGGGCACCCTTGTCTCACACCTTTTTCCGTTTTGAACTTTCCTATCCTTTTTTTACCAATTCTAACTCTGCTGTGTGTATCTTTGTATATTTCTTTTATTTTCCTTATGTACTTATCTTTTACTTTTTTCTTTTCCATAATTTTCCATATCTCCTCTGTTTTTAGTTTGTCAAACGCCGCTCTCATATCAGCGAAGAATAAAAACACCTTTCCTTTTTCTTTTTTTATTTCTTTCTCTACTATGGCTTTTACTATATATATCGCATCCACTGTGCCTCTTCCTTCTCTAAATCCCATCTGTGTGGCATCTAGAACCTTCTTCTCTTCCAGTTCAGCTCTCAGTTTTTTTTTCAATTATATTTGCATACATTTTATATCCCGTATCCATCAGCGTTATCCCCCTATAGTTTCCTGCTTCATCTTTATCTTCTTTTTTATATATCGGCGCGATTAGCCCCGTGTTCCATTCCTCTGGGAAGCCGTTCCCCCTCCATATACTATTTAGAATGTTGTATATGAAGTCCTCAGCTCTGTCCCCTCCGAATATCCATGCCTCATTCTGTATCTCGTCTTCTCCTGCTGCCTTCTTCTTTTTCAGTTTCCTGATTGCCTCCTTGATCTCCTCATGTGTGATCTCTTCTTCTTGCTCTCTTTCCTCCTTTTGGTTCTCTCTTTCTTTATTTCCTTGTTCTCCTGTTCTTTCCATATCTTCCTCTCGGTCTTTCTCTCTTTCTTCTGTGTTTTTTCCGTCCAGTAATTTCTTGAAATATTCTTCCCATTCCTTTTCTGTAATCTTTTCGCTGAGTTTTTCTCTACCTTTCCTCCTTTTTTTATTTACCACTTCCCAGAAGCCTTGACTTTTTTTTCCTTTTGTAGTTCTTCTATCATCTTTTCTCCCTCCTCTTTCTTCTTTTTCTCTATTAGTTGTCTATATTTGCTGCGTTCTATTAGGAATTCTTTTGTCTTCTCTCCCCTCTCTCCAATTCCTTAGTGCTTCTTTTACTTTAATTTTTGCTGCGTTGCATTCCTTATCCCACCATCCTTCGCCTATCCTTTTACTTTTCTTTTTTCTTTTCGTTACCGCGTTTTTGACTATTTCTTTCAGCTCCCTCCTATCCTTCGGCGCCCAAACTTTCCCTAGCCAATCTCTATATTCTTCTATTCCTTTTTCTGTCCAGTCCGTTATGAATTCTTCTTCCTCCGTTTCTATCTTTCTCATCATTTTCATTCTCATTTCTACCGGAAAATGATCCGATTTCCATTTTCCTCCTATCAGCATTCTTTCTATTGTTTCTCTTCCTTCCTCGTTTGTTATTATGTAGTCTATCGTAGAGCAACCATTTCCTCCTAGATATGCCCATTCTCCCTCCCAATCTCCTTCTATATCTCCGTTTATTATATGCATTCCTATTTCCTCTGGTTTCTCGATCATGTATTTTCCTTCTTCGTTTTATGTATTTATCTTTCGATTTCCTGCTTTCCTCTTTGTCTTACGTTGTGAGGTTTCTTTCTCCTTTTTCGGCTGTTCTTGCATTGAAGTCTCCTCCTATTATTATTATCTTTCCTTCTTTTTCTTCCTCGCATATTTTTTCTATCTCCTCCCAATTTTTTTCCTATTTCCTCTCTCATATATACCACTCCTACTCTTACTTTTTCCTTTCCTTTTCCGATTTTTAATGTTATCATCTCATTCGTGGGTTCTTCTCCCCAGCTTATCCCTGTATCCTTGTTTGTGTTTTTTATTGCCATTAGTACCCCTCCTCTTGCTCTCCCTTTTTGGTGGGACATCTTTGCCGCTTTCGTCCTGATTTCGTATCCTTTTAGTATGTTTTCCCATATTTTGCTGTTTTTCTCCTCTACCTATGTTTCTGTTAATCCTATAATGTCGACTTCCTTGACGTATTTCCAGTCTTTTTCTTTCATTTTCCCCATCCCTGCTATATTCCACCAGATTACCTTTATTTCTGTCTCCTTCCCACTTTTATTCCTTCTTCCTTCCTCCTTCCCTCTATGTTTTTCCATTTTCTTTTCGAAACCATTGTTCATTTCCTATCTTAAATTTATTATATCCTATCTTTGCCTTTTCTCCTTTTTTTACCACTTCTCTGCTTTTCTTTATCACGATCTCTTTGTTTCTTCATTCGTTCCATGTTGAGTCGTGGTCTATATATATTCCTTCTTCTAGTTTTCTCTTATTCTCCATTACCTTCTCTTTCTTTTCTTTGTTTCCCAATTTTGCTCCAATCTTGGGGTATTTACCTCGGGTGATCCAGCACTTCCTCACCTCCACCTCCGTTCCAAGTTTTTCTTTTATTCAGGCTTGTACTTCTTCTGCCTTCACTCCATTTTCTGTTTCCAGTCCGCTTATGACTATATTATTCCTTATTTTCTCTCTTTCATCTTTTTCCGATATCCAGTCCACTTGTTTCCATCTTCTCTCTTCTTCTATCCCTACCTTGTTTTCTGAATGATCGTTGTTGTGTTTATCTTTTACTCCTTCCTGCTCTTTCATCGCTTTGACTGCCTCTTCTATATCTTTTATTTTCTTTTTTTTTATCCATTCTCCTGTGGTTTCTGTTCCTCCTGCTCCTGCTTCTTCTTGCTTTGCCTTCAGCTGCTTTAATTCCTCTTTTATCTTTTTCCTGGCTTCCTCCTCCTCCTTGTTTTTCTTTATTTCTTCTGCTATCTTCCTTATCTCCTTATCTCCTTATCGCTTTCTTTTACCATCCTTAGGATTGTTACCTCAAACCTTTTTTCCCCCTCCTCAGCTTTTTTATTCATTTCTTCAAGTCTTTTTTCCCATCTTTCTTCTCTTAGTTTGGCCTCTTCTGTTGCTCTTTCTCTTGCTTTATCGTCCTTGTTCATTTTCTCAAGGATCTCTTTCAGTGTCTTTTCCATCTTTTGCTCTTCTTCTATCTTTTCAGTTATCTCCTCTTCCTTATTGTCTTCTTTCTCCAGATTCTCTTCTCTCTCTTTAGCTGCTTTACTTGTGCCTGGTGTGCTTGGTGGTGTTCTTGCAATTAGCTTGTTTTTATTCAAAATCTGTTTCTTTTCTTAAATATTCTTGTTTGCGTTTTTCCTCTTCTTCCTCCTCTTTCTTTTTTTTATTTTTTTTCGGTGTGTCCTCATCTTTATTTATTTCAATTTTTTCTTCTGTTTATTCTGCTTCTTTCCTTTTCCTTTTTAGAATCAGTCCTCCTTCTATTAGGTTAATTACACTTTGTGATTTCCTATCTAGTTGTGGTTTTGTCCCTTTTTCCTTCCCTTTCTGCCCTCCTTTTTATGTTTCCCTGTAGATTTACTATCTGTGTTCCTTTCTTGTTTGGGAGTATACCATTGCGCTGTTTCGCTTCATTCCTCCTCTTCTGCTGTTGCAGACTCACCTTCCAGATTTGTTCCAAAAATCACTTCGTTGATCCGCTCTGTTTTATCTATATCGGACTTTACTGGTGGTTTCCCTAGAGACTTTTTACTCATACTCTCTCTCTCTCTCTCTCTCTCTCTCTCTCTCTCTCTCTCTCTCTCTCTCTCTCTCTGTTCTAACCTCAAGTATTACTCGTTTTTATTTCATTCTTTCCTTTCTCTCCTTATTTTTAACTTACTTATCTTTATTATTCCTTTTGTTCAGCTTCCTTCCTTTCACCTTTCTATCGCTTTCCTTTATTTTGTCCTCAATCTATCCGCTGCTAATTGCCTTCACACCATTCACTCAAAAACATACGTCCACTCACCACGGCCATGTCTATAATCCCCTCCAATTCAACTTCAGAATTATTAATTTATTTATTTATCTTCAGGTACGGGAGAAAATGTGTTGTAAATAAAGACAAGAGAAATCAATGTCGGCATTGCCGACTAAGAAAGTGTTTTAAAGCTGGAATGAAAAAACAAGGTTCGTAACAATGAAAATTGAAACATAAATAATTCTCTAGCATGTACATTCTATCCAAAAAAAATTAACTTTAAGGAATTTCTATGAAGTACAGTTGCAAATACATTGCTCTAACAACGTAAAGCCAATAGATACCGAAAGTCAAAAGTCCCTTTATGCCTTTGCGAATTGAGTTTTAGTTATATGAAATGAGACTTTAGTAGTCGTGTACATTTAATAATTATTTTATAGCACTAACTAGAATAAATCCTCTGTCAGGCTTATCCGTGGAATAAGCCCTGTTCTGCAGCATGGAGTTAGCGCACGAGCGTAGCGAGTGCGATTATCACGGTACAAAATAGGGCTACTTATTCTACGGATAAGCGTGACATAAATGAGAATTTATTCCACGCAGTGCTAAAAAATATTTAAAAGATTTCGTTGTAATTCTCCTGGCCTATAGTATGAAATGGGCCTATTTGTTGCTACAAGTATTTGCTAAACTTGCGACGGGGCAACTGTCGAAATAGGAATCTCTTTCTCTCGCTCAAGCTACTGTCTGTCAGAACTGCATCACCATCGAGGTGCGCCAGCTTGAAAAGGTGTGCTATTTACATAAACAACAAAAATTCCTGGAAACAATTGCATATAAATTTGCTACAAGAAAGTTGATCCGATATCCGTACATTTGAAATGTTTCCTGCAAAATGTCGAAAGTGCAAAAAAGTAGGTAAAAAAGGTAATTTTAAATTATTTATTTTAAAATAATAAATAACCCAATCACGTCATACATTCAGAGAAAAATACTTGACCGCAATACAAAACGATAGCCGCAAGGCCGATTAAGATCTGACTGACAGTTTTTGCATATTGCAATTGTTAAGAAACCTATCTGGAAAAAAGTACTTTCTATGATACGTGCACGAAAAAGGCCACTTTTCATGCATGTAAAATGAATGGAAAATCGAGTTTCTCTTAGCAGCCAGATATAACTACTCCGTTGGGGGGAAAAAACTTTTTCCGTCCAAGGGAGTAAATTTTTCTGAAAATCCCTCGGGAGGAAAAAGTCTTTTCTTCCCAAGGAAGTATTTTTTTCCTCTCTCCCATTTCTTTCATATGCATGATAAGTGGCCTATTTGTGCACTTATCATAAAAAATACGGTGTGCAACGAGGGGGGAGTGGCTCTTTCAGACTCGGGTGATGTGTTTTTCAGACTCAAGTTATATGCACTCGTGCTCAAAACATCACCCTCGCTAGAAAAAGCCAATTTTCCCCCCTAGTTGTACAATATACTTAATTTTGTGCCAGGCTCAAAGTTATTTTTTGCGCCTGCGCTTTTACACCTTCTTGGACCCTTAAACTATCATATACAATTTCTATCTTAACCATTTTTTAATTTTTAATTACTATTTGTTCAGTTTTACAAAAGTTTAAAAAGTTTGGCTTTTAAACAAGTAAGCCTATAAGCGGAATTTGCGAGTGGGAAAAAACTGCTCCTGCTCGCCTCTCGCCTCTTCTGCTCGACGGATAGCTGCTCGCGTCGCTAGTCTCTTTGGATCTCTCTCGTTCTTCGACTCTCTCTTCGTGGAGACCGATCGCCCAGTCGGCTGCACACATCGCGACGAGGCTTCCTCGTTGACGAGTCCCTAGAGTGACTTTTCTTGCCACGTTGTGACGCAGGCAGTCTAGTCTAGCCCTCGTTCCGCCTATCTAAGCTTCCGCTCCTGTTCTTCTTTAGATATCGGTTGTGAAACTTAGTGCAGTAAGGGCACGAACTGAGATATACTTCGTGCCTGCCGCAATTGTAACAAAAGACTCTGCGAGCAGGCCTAGGGCAGTACTGCAAGGGGTAGACCTTCTGCCAGTAGTTGAAGCGTGATTTCAACGATTGATCGAGCGTTGGTATCGTCAGAATTGGCACCAACTCGCCGAACATAACTCCTGCAGTCTTGACCGGGTACGGCGTCACTCGTGTCCCTCCCCTGACTTCCGCCTCGTTGGTCAGCAGTTGTGTCGTTCTCCTTCGCTGGGGGGCAGCGACCCGGGAAATTTAAGGGGTCCTGATCATCGTCCTACTGCTCGCACCTGTAAAACGCCTTTCTGCGTCGACATCTGTATCGGTGGGCCTGCGGCGAGCTCCCCCGAGAGTTCAAGTACTTTGGAAAGTAATTATTCTTCTTGAGTTGCCGACGAGGATTCGGCTCCCTTCGCTGCTTCTGCCTGCTCTGGTTTCGGCATAAGCTCAGGACGCCTGGGGCAAGTGATGGTTGGAGAGCTGCCGTTTCACTATCCTAGGCTTTATGCACTCCATGGATTCCGCTGCCATTGAGATTTCAATCGAAAGTACAAGCAGGGCGAAATCGCAGTTTACGATTCGCATGGTTGGACGGTACTTGCGTCGCTCGTCGCTGCTTCTCCGGGCTTCCTATGTTCTTCTTTATGGAAAGCGAGTTGGGTGGGGACGATCTTTCCCCTAAATTGCGGTATAGTTTCTTCTTTGATGCCTCAGGTTTCTTAGCCTCCTCGCTTCTGACCTCGGGAATGCTTTTATCTTCCGTCTCTTCCAGACACACTATTACCACCGCTACCTGCTGTAACTCTGGCCTGCGCAGTTTTCCGAATCCTTTGGGAATAGCTTCTCTCGCCCTCGCTCCATTCAGCTGGAACCATTCCCGAAGCTCCTGCGGCCTCAGCCAAGCGCTTTTCTCAGGATTTGCAGACAAGTCGAGAGAGTTTTCCAGCTCGTCTACGGCGATCATTTTTGGCAGCCACTCAACCTTTGAACCTCCCAGTCTCTCCGACTCCATCTATTAGCAGTGCCTCTCTTTCTGCGGTCTCTCTCGCTCTAAACGCCGTTTCTCGTATTCTTCGTCTGCGTTATCTTTAACAGCCCAATCGATCAGATCCTTAAACCCCAGAACCGATAGCGAACGGAAATACACCTTTACCTCCCCTGCTGCCCCCTCTTCCCTCTCTCTCAAACTCCACAATTGATTTGCCTTCTTTACCGCCATCCCTCTGCTCCGGGCGCAACAAGCTTTCCAGTGCCTGACGCTCCCTCACACTCCATAGCTACTCCTACAGTCTCGGATTCGGTGCTGGTCTAAGCCTTGTTCCGCTCCGTGTTCTAAGATTCGAAAGCGGACTTAAGACGTATTCTAGTAATGGATTAAGTGTCCCCTTCCGATACACTAGTTTAAAATCTATTTGTTTATATTCGAAAACGATTTAGAATCCTCTCCTTTCTAAATTAACACGACTGCTTACGAACTAGAGCTCGCATCGCACTGCAGCTTTAACGGCTTGCTGAAGTCCAGACGCGCAAGACTAGAGCTTTGGTCAACGCGCGTTTGAACCCTTACGAAAATAATGTGCAGAGATCTCTACGCAGATCTCTGCAGAAAATTTGAACCGTATCCTTTTAATTTCTAGAATATTCTTTAAGGCAAAAAAATAATATAATGAGTACCTATATTGGTGTTACCATCTGGATAATAACAGAAAAGTCTATTTATGAACTCTAAAACTTTGATTTTACAAGATATTAAAAATTTTTTGTTTTAATCAAATTATAGAAAAATAAAAATTTTGGAGTTCACAACCAGAGTTTTGTTGCGACCATTTCAAGCGTGATGCGACGTTGCCAGCTCGGCGATACTCGGGAAGCGCGCGCGGACTCGGCGCGCGAGAACGGAGAGGCAAAAGCGCGAGTACTGTGAAGACGTGTGAGACTTTTGACCTGTACATAACCCGCGATTATCTACGAGCACGAGACGAGAGAGAGCAGCGACAACCCGAGATCCACTGGAGAAGCATACCCGAGCCATCATCATCTCGAGCAACCGGGGTACCCCAGCACAGCATCGCTCAGCCAGGAGGGACGCCTCCCGGCCATCCAGGACGTTTTCCCGTCGGCAACAACAGATACGCGGCGACCGAGCATCCAACGCGCTTGTCGAAACTGTAAGTTCGTCACCTTAGCTATTGCGCGATTTATATATTATCGAGTTGGCTGCAGACGCCGAAGCCGAGGCTCGCTGCCACCGAGTCGTCGGCTCGTCTCCAGTACGAGCCGCGAGTGCGAACTCGTCTTCTCGAGACGCGTGATCTATTGTATCAACATCTTGAAGAATATAGCCATCTTTCAATTGTACACGAATGCATGAGTATTTGCGTTGCGTCCTTCCGACGAACCCGGTAGAGTAAAGCCGGTTACATCGCGGCGCGGCTACCGAGCGCGCGCCTGGCCGGAGACTCTATACGCGAAGAAAGCGCGGCGAGCTTCGCACGCACCGGCGGCTAACGTCCGTCGCCGACTTCAGCATCATCGTGGGATAGCCGTGCGGAGATAAAAAGAGTGAGCAATCTCCCTCGTTGACGCAACAGCATCTTCGCGGCTGTCGCGCTAAGGCCCAGTTGCCCCGTGAAAAACTGGCGCCTCAACGTGTAGAGGTCAAAGGGGCGCGAAACACGCATAAGCGTACGTAGCGACGAGGAAAGTCGGGTACGCGGAAAAATGCTCGAAGAGATATTCGGTCGAGCCGAATTCGCCGTGGCGCATAGCAACAACGTACACGACGCGCAGCGAGCAGCGGCGAGAGGACGGCGAGCGAGCGAGCGAGCGGCGCGGACGTAAACAGCGCTTGTTGAGCAATACTTGTTACTAAAGCGTGCGGAGAGTAAATAAATCAGAAGAAACTCAGATAATGTTGAACGGCATGAAAGACGATGTTGGAAACTGGGTACTGCACCTCACCGGGGGCGAGCTGCGACAAACATTGTCGAGCCTACGACTAAGGCAGGACGGAAATGCAGAGGACCAATGGGTGCGTCTGCACAGGTGGCTGATGGGCGAATATGACCCGTCGGACTTCGAGCCGACGGGCGAACTAGGAGCCGCGGCAGTAAAACAAGAGAGAGCGGAGAGCCGCAGATCATTCTTGGAGACCACTTGTGCAGAAGAGAAAAGAATCGTTAGACAACGCCGTCAAAGAGAACATCGTCGTACCAGAAAATGTAGACGAAGAAGCCGGAGCGGATAAGGACGAGTTTAAAGACTGCATCGCGGGGGTGGACGGACAAGAGTACACGATGCCACCAGGCATGGTAGATTACCTGGAAAAAATGCAGCGAACGGTTAGAAATCTGCAAGAGGAGGTGAGTCAACTCAAGCAAAAGCGCACGGAAGCGCGGGCTTCCAGCACCAGGACGGATGGCGAGTCGAGACAACCGCCGCCGAGAGTCACGTTCAGAGACGCAGCAAATTTTGAAACGTCAATCCCGGCAACAGGCGCGAGAGGCGCAACCCCCAGAAACAGGTGGGGAGAATGTCGCGAGGCGGTAGAGAGATCCGCACCAAACCGGGGCACGACGAGAACGTTCGTAAGAGATATCGTGACGATAGTCCGCAAGTGGAAGTTGCGATTTTCTGGGAGCATGACAGATAGAATCGACAGGTTTCTGGATCGCCTAGAGTCGAACATGAGGCTGGCACAGATGACAGAGGCCGAGAAAATGGAATCTACGTCTGGCTGCCCTTCAGAGTCGGCAATGTCGAGAAGGAAGTCCGCGTGGCAATAATACCGGACCTTCCGACGGACTGCATTGTCTTTATGCTAACATTCAAGGCAGTGTTAGATCCTATAACATCAAAGCTGCACTTCAAGGAGAATAAAGAACATGTCAACATCGAATTGGCGGCGATGGAAGGAGGCGCGCTAACTCTAGCCTCCATGGGGCTAGCGGACGCAGAAGAGCAGCAGAGCGCTCCTCGATAAAATTATTGGCCCGGAGACAGGAGAGATAGGATGCACGACGTGGATAGAACACCACATCGAGGTGCAACTACAAGGCCAATAAAGCAGAAATATTTTCCGGTCCCCACTAAAATAGAGGAGGAAATGCACGAGCAGGTGAGAGCCATGCTCGCGGCAGGTATAATCGAGCCATCGAACAGTGCTTTTGCGAGCCCAGTGGTGATGGTGAGAAAAGCGAATGGAAAATATCGCTTTTGCGTCGACTTTAGGAAAGTCAATGCGATCACATGAAACGACGCTTACCCATTGCCACAGATGAATGCGATACTGTGAAAATTGCAGCAAGCGCGCTACATTTCTACGATTGATTTGAGTAGCGCGTACCACCAGACACCGCTGAGCGAGGAAAGCAAGCAATATACAGCTTTCATAGTGCCTGGGATGGGGCTTTTCTAGTTCAAGCGCCTACCTTTCGGCTTATCAGAAGCCGGAGCCACGTTTCAAAGGCTGATGGATAACATAATTACGCCAGAGCTGCAGCCGCACGCCTTTTCTTATTTAGATGACGTAATTGTCGCGACAGAAACGTTCGAGGAACACGTTAAAGTCCTCGAACGCGTGTTAAAAAGAATCAAGGAAGCAGGGCTGACTGTCAACAGAGAGAAGAGCGTGTTCTGCAAAGAAAAGGTGAAATACCTCGGTGTCCTTGTAAACAGAAACGGCTTCAGGCCAGATCCGGAGAAGATCGCTCCGATAGTGAATTTTCCACAGCCAAAGAATCTAAAACAACTGAGGCGTTTCCACGGTATGGCCTCGTGGTATAGGCAATTTCTAGAGGGCTACGCATTGTTGGCCGAGCCACTGACTCGGCTAACAAGAAAAGATCAGCCGTTCGAATGGGGAGAAGACCAGCAGTCAGCGTTCGAGGCGATAAAAGCTCTCGTCGCCTCGGCACCAATACTGCACTATCCAGATTTCGACCAGCAATTCGTCATACAAACCGATGCGAGTGATACGATTCTCGGTGTTGTATTGACGCAAAATATAAATGAACAGGAGCGAGTTCTTAAATTCGCCAGCCGAGTGCTCACGCCGGCTGAAAGAAACTATACAGTCAGCGAGCGGGAGTGCTTAGCCGTACTGTTTGCGGTGCGCAAGTTCCGCCAGTACATACAAGGCTACGAATTTAAGGTAATAACAGACCACAGCAGTTTGAGGTGGCTGTGCAATCTGCGCAATCCAACAGGCAGATTGTGGAAGAAAATCATAGAGCGTGGGATGAGCATCTCAGCGAGATCGCATTCTCGTTTAATAGCGCGGTGCATGAGGATACAGGTGCCTCGCCTGCAATGCTGAATTTCGGCAGACAACCAGCAATGCCAGCGTCGCTCAGAGTAAAAAAAGACCAAGAAGCTGCGAGACAGGGAGCCGTGGGCGATTGGCAAGCTCGCCTCGCCAAGCTACCGGCTTTACACGAGCGAGCAAAAGCCCTGTCTGACGGAGCGCGAGATCGAAACGCGTCATATTTTGATGCTCGTCGCAGAGCGGCGACCTTCAAGGTCGGCGATATCGTCACCAAGAGAAGGCACGTACTGTCGGCAGCTGCCGGCGGAATAGCGGTGAAACTAGCTTTACCATATGTAGGCCCGTACACCATCACCGCACAGGTCAGCTCGAACACATTCGAGCTAACCGGCAAAGACGGAAATAATCGAGAAGCTGGTGCCGGCAGAGAAGATATTCTCAAAAGCAAAAAAATAACATAATGAATGCATATATGGGTGATGCCTACACCATCTGGATGATATCAAGAAAACTCTGGTTGTGAACTCCAAAATTTTTATTTTTAACTTACTTTTTCATAGTGCTTCTTTTTCTTGTTCCATTTTCAATCCATTAATTTTTTGCAATTTTCTGTTCTTCGTAGTTTTTACTTCAGTTTTTTGTCTTCTGCTTTGCAATTATCATCCAACAATATAGTTATATCAGAGTGATGAAATGCATTAGAAACGTTGTAGCATTAGAAGCATCTTAGTCATTCGATCATCAATTTCCATTGGAATAATAGAACCAGTGTGAGTTTTTTCATGTCCACTATATGAATCCATTTTTTTTGTTGCACTCACAAGAGCTGCCGCTGCCACTGTGATAGAAGACGCTGATATTCTCCTTTGGAACACGTGACCGGCATTTGGTGGTATCATAGAGAAGGACAGAGAACTATAATGTTGCGGCGACGGTCGCTATCGTTCCGCTACTTTCCCCTTTTTCTCGCGATCCCTTGTTTGGAATCCCGGAATCGCGAGACTTGTCGCGTCTTGCGTTCTCATTTTTGTCGGTTTCAGCCGAATTTTTTGGTCGCAAAAGGTACGGATGATGACTGAGCACTCACCTTCCTTGAGTCTTTACTCCTGCCTTTGTCACAAAGCACTCTTCCTTTTACGCCGTGGAAGCGTGGCTCACCTGGCTCATAACCTGTAGGGATCTGAGTTGGGTGAGTCAGCGGGCAGTAATCAGAAAACAATAAGTCTCTTGGAAAAGGCATTTATTACTAAAAGGCACGGACGTTAAACTAAGCGTGTGCCCTCTCTTGGAGAGTTGGTACGGAACTGCGCCGGCGAGCTAAGCGACATAGCTCAGCGAGCTCTCGCATGCGCAGAGAAAGGAGAATCCCAAGTAGCAATTTCTCTAACTCCAGCATTTTATTATTTTTTTTAAATGTTCCTTGGGGCTATATATATTGTTACTGCAATGATTATTTATAAAAGCCCCAGTGTGTGTCTAAGTTTTATATATCATGGACAGAAATTGTGCGGACAGGTAGAACTTGTCTGCAGTCCATTCGATCCGCGGACTCTTTTGCTGTTATGCTCGGCTCGTCCGGTATGTCGTTGTGAAATGAATGAAGTAGTCTGCGTCGACAGATATAATTTTTGCAGATTCAGCTGGATTTAATGATGACTATTAATGTTTATAGTAGGAAGGCTTGTCTGTTAATAATTTGAATAAGAGTATTGTATGCTTAATTTTTGTTTTATTTATTGATCCAGCACGAGCAACACGGTTAAAGGTATCCTACAGATATTTCTTTTATAGATGTAGTGGTTTCTTTTACTTATATAGTCTTATTTTATTAGTGAACTACTATGCAATATATTTTCTAATCATCTTAGTTTAATCGAGTTATGCTTGTATTGATCTAATGTATCATAATTAACTTACTTTACGATCGTATTTCACGTACAATGGATGTCAACAAACTCCTTCGTTGCGCGACAGATGTAGATTGAATCATAAGGCTACACGATGTGTTCGTAGCAAATTAAATGTATGGTTAGTTTGAGTCGCTTAATGGTTTTCCACTAACGCTGGTCTGCTACCGACAGGCCCTTTGCCTGTTGCACGATGCAGACTATCAATCCAGAAAACAAGGAGTTTTACTATATCTTGCACACAGAGTTTGAGTGTTTTCTACGCACTTAATAGGCGATAAGTATAACACTTGCTGACCGGGTACAGTTACACGACACCAGGTTACTGATACAAAAAGCGCTCCGCGGATCGCTTCCTGGCTTCCTAAAGACTCGGTAACGATTCAAGGAGTCGTGAAATTTAATAAAACGCGGCAACTATTGTCCAATCAACATCTGACGT
This sequence comes from Nasonia oneida, assembly GCA_037356405.1. Taxonomy (NCBI): domain Eukaryota; kingdom Metazoa; phylum Arthropoda; class Insecta; order Hymenoptera; family Pteromalidae; genus Nasonia; species Nasonia oneida. The sequence goes on from JAZHPH010000076.1 coordinate 505,916, forward strand.
GCAAGGATAATGTACAAAAGTAAGTCAATTATACGCGCGTAATAAGAGCTGACTCGTAGGTCAAAGCACTCGCTGTGATGTTCGGCGATCGGTTTCGTACTGTCGCAATTAATTTAGTATACGTCGTTTGTATGAGTGCACAAATGCAGTCGCACAGGAGTTATACATATATAAAAATGCCAAAGTATATATGAACATGGAATATTACAGGCCTTTTATTATTACATATTTGTGTTGCAAAATTGTACAAAAATATGCGTACTGTAGACTGAATTGTGTACAATATATATAAAGAAGCGTGTGTAACAGGAGATCTTATTAGTAATAATGGAGAATGTGATAATATTTGGCAAAAGCTGCTTTATATAAATTTCCAAAATATATTTGTAAATTATTACCATGTATATTGTCACGTACGCACACTAGCGTGCATACGTGTAGCGCAGCATAATAACAGCAAAAGTGCATCACGAGCTCGTACGAATTGAGCGGATGACACCTTCCGCCCGCCTTATCACTGCATACTGATGTGCAGTCGCGAGACTTACTAACCGATCGCGGGCAGTTCCCAACAGTCGGCGGGAAGCGCTCCTCCTGAGCGCTTCCTCGCACACGAGTTCCGCTAGAGCAACACAAGCAGTCACTCCTCTCTCTTTCTTAATCAGACAATAAAGTCCACTTAACCGTACCTACGCTAAGACTTTCTTGCGCCTTTCCTCAAGTCCCTGGGCTCGAACCTCGGACGCTGTGACCACCCATTTCCCGATTATCCCACTTAACAGCTAGCATCCTTTGTGGTTTTGCAGTAAAAGGTGCCTTAAGTAAATTTATTTTACAAAAATAAGAAGTATCAAATAATTAAATACAAGAGGACATACCACCTTCCTAGACGAGAGCTCTAACAGTTGGCTAACAAACAAAACAGCAAAACCTCTAAAAAAGGTGTCTTGAGAAATCTTGCAAAAAGTACGTTTAAACAAAAAGTTCACGAACAGATAATATTCACGAAGATACATACAGGACGACTATTTTTATTACAAAATCAAGGAGGAAACAATATAAAGGGAACAAACAAAAATTAATAAATACCACACTGAGGAAAGAACAAAACCAAAGGAATATTCACAATATCTTAAACATCAAATTAAGCAAAAAGGACAATCAATATTAGACAAAATAAAACTATGGAATATTTTAATTTTGATAGAACTTATGCGGTAAGTACCTTTCACTAAATTTAAATTTTTACTATAACATGTATTTTGGGGAATCGGATTACGCATATAATTGAAATTCCGAGCCGAATATTAAAAGCATGCCATAATAGTCAATCTTTTACAAAAAGAGAAAATTTTTTTGTTCTGTTTCTAAGCACGTAGTTTACACACGCTCAAAATAAAATAACATTATCCTATCCTCGAGCCTGCTCAGTAGCGGCCTACTCCTCGACCTGCTTTGTAGCGGTCTTCTCTCACCACCTAACGGCCCGTTTTGTAGCGACCTTTCCCAGATCTGCTGTTTTAGCGGTCATCACTCTTGGTCCAAATTAATTGCAGCCTATCCCTAGATCTGCTTAAATCAGATCACTCTTACCACACGAAAGTGTATTTTATTCAATGAGTGGCGAGACTTGTGGCATAAACAACAACAAAAGCAAGAGAAGCGGGAGAGCATTCTTGCAAAAATTAAAGCAACAGAAAGACCAGCTCTTAGAAGAATTGAGAATAATATGATGTAATAAATATGATTCAAGTAGTAAAGAAAAAACGCTTTATATTTCGAAGAGAAATAGTATTTGATTCACGCGCTATTCTGAACGCAACACATACGTCACATATACACGAATTTCATTACACATTCTTTGTGTAGATAGAAAATATATATATAATAATAACAAATAGCTTTTTTGAACAATAATAACTTTAATAAAAACAAAAAATCACAGTCTAGAAGCACGGCTCCGTCACGACATAATATTCTAAATGACCTTAAGCAAATTTTATATGCGAACAAGATCCGCTCATTAAAAAAATAATATCGCGCTTAGATCCACAAGACGCGGCAGAATTATTTCGTCGGACGGCTACGTCTTGACCGTCCTTAGTAGCAGCTGCTTACCCAGATCATACACAGTCAGTGTCGCCAACACCGCAACCGAAAATAAAGTCAAAACCATTTGCGCAAAAATATGAATCTATGGCAAAAGATTATTTTTCATCAAACATGCTGCCGGACACAATTACTGTTAGAAGCGAGCCAATATTCACCACACCTATAGCAACTTTTAGCGCGATAAAATCTTCAAACATGCAAAATACACAATACATAAACCACATACAAAGACATTATACGCAAGGCATACCACTGTCTAACTACGAGATCCAATCGCCATTTAACCCATTATCAGATGCCTCAAAGTTACATCAGATTCAAGCAACATTTAACAGCTCGATTACATTTAATGCACCCACAGACCATTATCAGCACACGAGAGGATTGACCCTTTCACAGGCCCTGAATCTGAAACCGAGTTTTGATGGGTCTTTAGAAAAATTAAACATATTTTGCATGCCGATCAGGCAAGTCTGTTCAAATTTTGGCCCTGACTTCGAAAAATATATTTTTATGTCATTGGCCGGCAAGTTATCAGGCAGAGCTGCAGACAGCTTTGCAGCGCGGTTATTAAGCTATAATTCTATACATGATTTTTTGTCAGATTTAAAATTTGCTTTACTGCAATATAAAACTCGCAGACGAAATTATGTGCCAAAAATGACTGAATAATCTAATAACTATTTACGAATTTTCCCCATGTGTCTATAATTATGCCAAAGTATACAAAAAGCGTAATGCAAACTCTGAGGCACTAAAACAATTTCTTTTTAAACTGTTTCCACCTCTGGATCATCCGGTGCACAGCGATCATCCAACGTCGCTAGATGAAGCCATTAAAATCGCAATAGAGTGCGAATTGAAACAAAGTGCGCGTATCAACAAAAGTCAAAATACAGAAAATCAACTGGCATCACTCGAAAAAAAAGAAAGAGAGGCATTTTCTTTCATTTGCAACTACTGTGGATTAAAGGGATATTTACAACCTGTGTGTGATAAACGCAGATTAGAAAAGGGTTTTCGTAATTTTTGCGGCAGAATAGGCCACACGATTGATATCTGCCGTACAAAAGATATGCAATTAAACAATAATAGTAGCAATAAGGAGCGCAACAACAATAATAATAATTCAAACAACAGATATAACAACAGCAACAGGCACCCCGGTAATTATAATAATAATAATACAATATACTCATACGATAAGGACGATATGAGACCTTTTGACGAGCCAAAAATTTCACAAAGGTTTCAAGTTAAGGGAAATCCGAAACTACACAGCAAGCTCGGTGACACCGAAAGCCGAAACAATAGCGGCAATAAGAAATCAGCAAGCCATACTTAGAAGTCGTTGAATTTAATCAAGCAGAATATACTAATAACTAAAGCAGACATAGCAGCAGGGAAATCGAATGCGAAAATCTCAACTTTGGGGAAATCATAAGTAAAGACAAACGACGATATTATTTGCGACATCATATTGTCCCCGATAGCCTCCCTACATATGTTGCGGATCCGGTTGGTTGCGACATATTAAGCAAATACAGTGAGAACACAAATGCCTCTCAAAAATATGCACATATACAAAATAATGTTTTCCCATTTAAAGAAAGAAAGAAAGAAACAAATATTTCACCTCTGAACTTATTCAAGCCTGCATCAGTAAAAGTCAAAGACTCGCACTTAAAACTTCTCTCGCCACAAACAGAGCGATGCTTCATACATACATTGTAGCAATAAAGCTCACCTTCCTATCAAAATAACCGTACTGCATGTGGAATAAATCGAGCGCATCGCAGCTAAATAATCACACGACAATATAATCAATGAGAATGACTAGTTGGACGACACGTATGTTGTCACCACACGACCACCCGAAAAACCTCTGTGGTTCATACTAGATAGCTGAGTATCAGCGTTCCTCACGACACAGAGGTAGATTTCTGAACAAATTTTTAACTAAAGAGAAACCTTCTTTTTATTTTTGCGGCCATAGGGCGCGCGATGGCGCTTCGAATATTATTATTATTTAATTTCTTTTTTTTTATCCATTTTTTTTATATCTACTATAGTAAAATTAAGCGTTATAGTCTGGCGTTATAATGCGCAATACCGGGGGGCCCCAACTACTAAAATTATTTAATGTTTAGCCACTCCAAATAACACAACAAACAATTACGCGATAAGACTTGATCTAAGCAAAAAAAAAAAATAATAACCAGCGAGGTATGCGGCCCTTTTACGCCACTTAAATACCATGGGCAATAAGTGCGCCTCCGCCGATTCTATTGCGGGCGTCGGATGTCAACTTTTCTTAGAATCTGATAGTCACTTGCAATTGCAGTAATAGTGATTTGTGCATGCAATATTGATTTGTGAAGTGTAGAATGCAAGTAAAGTGTGGAATGTATGCCAAGGTATGGGTTATGAATTACTATTACAATCCCATTGTGAATTTATGCCAAATGCACTTTAGCTAAGTTAAAATATAGAAAAAAAATGTACGCGCCGCACTCAGCATAATGCACAAGAGAAGCTTGACGCGCGCATACTCGCGCCACTATAAGCACATAGCCCAGTGGTGGACACTATACGTTCATTGTTACGAAATTCTGATGAAAACTACTCTTATTCACATCTTCATTTCTACTGTAGAAATTCGAACTGATATCTGGCTATCCAAAACAAAGAAAATATTACATAATTTTAAATACTGAACACACTTTATCAAGGTTAGATTGCAATAAATTACGCGCCGCGCTCAACGCAATGCATGCAAGACGCTCGAAGCGCATATACTCGAGCCACAAAATATTACACCGGTAACTGCAAATAACAAAATCAATTCCATACACATATACATTGTAACGAGCGGGGATAGCGCCCGTAAGAGCTAGTCGACGCGAGTGCAGAGTAGTGCGTCGTTGGCTCAGTGGTTAGAGCACGCGCCTTGAGATCTCGGGGGCGTGAGGTCGAAATCTCCTCGTCGCTTTACTTTTGTCCGAATTAGTTCCCGGAAACCCACAAGGTTCGAGAGTCGGTAAGCCCCGAGAAGATTCCTGTAGTCGGAGTCAGGCGAGTCTTGGGTTGAAGCTCACCAGTCAGGCGTTCAGTTGTCAAGGACTCCCTGGCAAGGCTGGGTGGCTGGGAAATCGGTATGAAGAAGGTGAAGTTGGCCCGGCTAATTGACTTTTTACATACACACGATTTAAGATAATTACACGTCATCGGGACGATGACGTTGCGGCAATTGGGCGTGTCACGTACGCACACTAGTGTGCATACGTGTAGCGCAGCATAGTAACAGCAAAAGTGCATCGCAAGCTCGTACAAACCAAGCGGATAACGCCTTACGCCCGCCTTATCACTGCATACCGATGTACTGTCGCGAGGCTTACTGTCCGATCGCGGGCAGTTCTCGACAGTCGACGGAAAGCGCTCCTCCCGAGCGCTTCCTCGCATACAAGTTCCGCGAGAGTCACACAAGCAGTCTCTCTCTCTCTCTCCCTCTCTCTCTCTCCCTCTCTTAATCAGACAATAAAGTCCACTTAACCGCACCTACGCTAAGACTTTCTTGCGCCTTTCCTCAAGTCCCTGGGCTCGACCCTCGAACGCTGTGACCACCTATTTCCCGATTATCCTACATTACAATATTATATAAGCGTCTTTTAAAATCTACTGAATACATCATAATTATGCATCATAACAACGTTGGCTCTCGCAGGCGCCAAGAGAGTTCTCCACTGTATCTATCGTGGAAGTGCGATTCTATCAACTCTCGCGCATATTCCTTTGGGAAAACGAGCCCTGTTACAATATAATATTAAAATTGTCATCGATGATTGAAATTCATATTTTACAATTGTATTTAAAGGCCTAACTCTGTTTACTACTTTCAGCTGTTCAAAAAGAGAGAGACAAAATCAGTTGTAAACGACCAAGCAATGAAAATTGGAATAATTGTTTTGATGGCCTGAATGTGATCGCATTATTACAAGCAGAAATGTTAAGTAGGCAAGTTGGAGCCGCACTAGAGGTACAATTTTATAGTTTATTATCAAATGGATTATGATTTTTAGATTTTAATTGCGATTGTTATTCGTTTTATTTTATCGTGGGAAAAGGTAAATAAAATCTATCATATCATTCTTGCAAAAATGCTACAAATATTTGTTAGGGGAGATGTGCCCAGTATGGATAATTTCCAGTAGAGATAATTTCGCGTTCCTAGCTTCCAGCAACGATGGCGCCACTTTAAGCGAATAATGTAGTGCGTATTTATGTATATGACATACTCCGTGGCCCTGACTTTGAATTTATCATAAGAAAAGTTGCATATAAAGTTGTAAATTCGTAGCTTCAGTGCGTGCAAAAAGTTTATTTACGAGACTAGCTACTTTGGCCGCAGGTAAATTTATGTACCAACACTACTTGTTTTAGAAGTTGAGGTTCTTACAAGTAATTCTAGATCTGGTAGAGTATCTAATTCTCCCTACACGCTTAGTAAAACCAAAAATACTTTTTGTTCTTTTTTCCCAGTTTGGATAATAAAGTGTGCTCCCAGTATGTATAATAAAATCAAATGTAAATCAATTTATAGTGAATATATTTATCTTTTAGGTTAAGGGTAGCTGAAGTAAAGGGAAAATCGGGAATTATGGGCTGTGCCTGATATGAAAAAAAGGTATAACAGCACTGATGACAAAAAATATAACATATCTTGAAGCTATCGAGGATTATGGTGTTCCTTATTCTACGTTAAGAAGACGTTTTCTTGACATTTAATCTAGAGAAGAAGTGGATTCTTCTCCTCATATTTGAAGACTTACCATAACTTTTTACAAGAATTTAGAAAAACAATTATTTTTGTATGTGAAGCTTATGGATAGCAGATTGATGCCCTTCTCAAAACTGGAATTTTTAAAATTTGTTTATGACTTCGATATATATATGAATTCAACACATCAGTTTAATAAAGATATAAAGTCTGCAGGAAATAAAATTTTACCATAATTTTATGAAATAACATCCAGACCCATCAGTACATTGACAGCTGCAGAAAGAGGAAGAAATGTAACTGTGCTACTGACAATAAATGCAGCTGGATCTGTGTTTATACCACCAATGTTTATTTTCCCAAATAAAAAGCAAATTGATCAAGTTCTAAAAGTAGGAGCACCTACTGATAGCATATTTGCAGCAAAACAAACTGAATGGATAACTGCCAAATCTTTTAGAAACTGGCTAAAAATGTTAAATAAAGACTCTCCAGTTCTTCTTGTTTTAGATAGACACGTTATTCATAAAGTTTTATCAGTCATTATGTACGCAAAGAAACATCATATACATATGATTAGCTTGCCACCACATACAACGCCTAAGATGCAACCCCTAGACCGTGCTATCGTGCGACCTTTCAAGGAAGCCTATAATCTAGCCTGTAATCTATAGATAAGAGAGCGCTATTCACTAAAGATTGCTCTAAAAGATATTTCAGATTTAATTAAAGCTGCTTTCCAAGTAATATGCACAATGGAGTTATCATAGTCAGCTTGTAAATGTACAGGAGACGACGAGCTTTGGCTGCTGCAGGTGGTCCGTTCGTTTGTATGTGGTGATGCGTGTGATAGCGAGGCGCCGCAGAACGGCTGTTTTTAGCGACTCGTATCGACGCTTTGCAGGAGTGGCGAGGATAACGTCAGATACCTCCTGGGCTATCTCCAGTGGAAGATGGGCGACCAGCAGGTAGTATTTCTGCGTGTCGCTGCGGATCTGGTAAGAGTCGAAAGATGACTCGTGACTCTCGCAAACCAGAGACGTGGGTTAAAATTTCAATAATTAGGAAGTTTGCATTGAGTGACCGACATCATCGTGGCAGTTCGATATTTTTTACTTATTTCTTGAAATAACAATAGACTGTAAAAATATGCTTTATATTTTTCAAATAATTCTTTAACATTTACTGGGTGATGAAATACGCATATATAACAAACAAGTCACACGGAGCTTCAGAAAATTCAACTTTGATTGATTCTTCCAAGCATTTGTCCCATTATTTATCAGTGGTTATTAATTTTCTAGCTACAACTACTTCATGAAATGTTGCGTATGAAACATTCTCAAATATTTTTAGTTCTTCGTAAGATTGAGCCCCTTTTACATAATAATATAAAAAAAAATTACGATCCTTCGGATTTACAAAGTACATTCTACTTATAATTGTCTTCCAAACTCTTTTTCTTTGTGTCCATTTCTTTGTTTTTTCATTGAAAACGTAAAAATATGGTATATCAACATACAAGTACTGTCTAGCTTGCGAATCGTTTGCATTTAGTTCAAACCATGCAGTCAAAGTTGTGTTTAAGTTTTTATTACTTAACTCTTTTTCTGATCCTACCTTAAAGAATACAAATTGTTCATTTTTTAAATGTACAGCTAATCGGTGAATTACGTGTGATAAAACGTAGATTGCATATTGTAGTAGACAATACATGCTTCTTGAGGGCTTACATATCTTGTACTTAAATATTGTTTTATTTCATCATAGTTGAAATTTTCTTTTTCACATTCGTTTTCATTATTACCTTGTCTCATTTTTAGAAATGCACAATTTATAACAATATCTAAATGAATATTTGACACATTGAATAGTTGAACATGCTTCAACATTAATATGACAATTAAATTTCAATAATAAATACGGATTGTATGAAACTACAAACCGATTATCAGCTATATTGTTTTTATTGAAACGAATTTGTTTTCCATTGTTACTTCGTCGATAAAGGGGATACACAGTATTATTAAAAATAGTTTGCTAATTAAACTATTTCGGAAGTTTTTGGTACATTTTTTTATTTCGCTATCCATACATGGTGAATTTAAGTTATTTTCACCACAAGGCCATGTATCATTGATTGCTTTAAGATATTGTTGTGACCGAGCGTAAACGTTGCGCGATTCTAACGCCAAGAATCGACCGCGACCCTTAGCAACGAGATCAACGACGTCGCGGATGTTATTGTTTATAGTCAATCTGATCGGGACAGCTGTTGAGTTGAGTCGTGTATGATTAGAATAAAGAGTTTGTGTTCCTTTTTCGTAAATACGTGTTTTTATTTATGTTGACCCGTATTCGGTCATAACATTTTGGGGGTTCGTCCAAGATAGTTAATTCAAACACCATGGAAGAAGTGGACTCTGCGCTAAATTTTTGGCTACGTTTCTTTTCACGGACTGCTTACATGGAAAAAAGAGATACTCTTGTTCGAATTGAACTGGAAGAGGCGATCTTAAAACTTAACCAAGAAAAGAATTTTGAAACTCAGCAATCAAGAAAAGAACTTTATCACAAGAATTTCTGTTAACTAGATCTTGAAATTGCAATTCAAAGAGAACTTAGTGAGAAAGCAGAAGCAAAATCGAAGCAACTCCCTATTGATAAATCTCAGGTGAGATCTCACAGGAGATCTCACCGGAGATCTCATGCCAAAATCTCATCTGACCACGTACGTGAACTAAGTTCCGCAGCTGAAAAAATTTTAAGTTTGGTAGGACAAAAATTATTTTTAGAACTATGTTCTTTATGCGTTTCAGAAGATTTCCAATCGTTCTAGATTGTTCTCAAATAAAGCATTAAAAATTTTTGTTTAAGATTTGCAAAAACTGACTAACAAGGAAGGGTCCCCAGGTGTACCTCACGGATTTTGATCATTTTGTGATATGTTGTAGTACTCGAGAAAATATTAAACACGTGTTTTTTCTTACGTGCTAACTCGCCGATTTAAGGGGTGAAAATTACCCTTGAAGTTTACTCCCAAAAACAGGTTTTTTCTAATATCTCAATAACTATTTGGAGTTTTTAAATAAAACCAATGCCAAATTCTTTATTATAAAAAGACGCTACTGTAGGCACAACTTTTACCCCGAAGTGTGTCAACCCCTGTTTTTTTAGGGGTAAATGTGCAATTTTTCGCTATTTTTTCAATATAAAATTGATCAAATCGGCTAAATTTGGTTGAAAGTTGCACTATCATGAAGAAAATAAGAAATTAAAGTTGACGTGTTTCGAGATTTACGAAGAAAAATTTTTTCCTTGATTGTTTTACCCTTGAGGTTATTTTTTTATTTTATCCTTAAATAAAAAATTATATTCTTGAATTATTTTTAAATTTTTTAAATTTATTTGCAAATTTACACATTTATTGTATATTTTTTAATTTTTAATAATACAACATTGAATATCGATGAAAATCATTTCATTTTACAATGAATTATTGCAGGTTTGAAATAAATTAAAATTTTGAACTCTTGTGTAATAAATTTTATTTCGAATACATTCTACAAACTTATAATATTACAATTATTTAGATCATGCAATTTATGTGTAATACATCGGTAATTGAAGATTACATAATTTTCTTAATTGTTATCAAGGATCATAAGTAGAACAATAATGATAACCATCAAAAAAGTGTTTCAAACATAAAGATTTTTTACACCATGAACATCGAACAATTGCGACATTAGAGCACCCTGCAATTTCACAAAGTATATTAGATTGTGATCTAAAAGCAAAATTTACTGGATTTTCAAAATTTTCAGGATGAACATCCGTGTAACCACTTTTATACTATGAATATTTAAACAGATTTATGTATCTCGGAGAAGATAGTTGATTGTGCACTAAAGATTAAGTTTAATGATATTGTTTCTTAAATGAAGATTCAATTCTTCATTCATCAATATCACGCTGTCCGAAAAGTGTCTTACATAATTTTTCCAAACCATAAATCCAAAAACATCTAGTGGTTGTATTTTGCCTGTAGTTCCTTTTGGAATTATTTTTAAAGTTATTTCTTTATAAGTAGGTTTTACTTTTTCTACCGCTGAAGGACAGTGACCAGTCCATGAGTCTACCAAAAGTACACTTGATAAACCAAAAGTCGAAAAATATACTTCTTTGAGCCATGTTTAAAATTATCTAAAATCAGACGAATTTCAAATTTTAGTAATTTTTAATAGAATACAAATTAAAACAAAAAAATGATCACTAATAATAACACTGGATGCCTTCTGAATTCAAAATAGTATCATAATTATTCGAATACGCCGAATATGAAATAATACCTGAAGTTAATTTTCCTGATTTAGAAGCCATTGCATAAATGTTAGCTGGTCTGAACAACTCTTGTGATACAACTGGCCCAAATTCACCAGTTTTTTCTTTAAGAACGATCAAAAGAGGGGAAAGAAGTCTACCATCACCAGATATTGTTGGTTGTATTGTATAACTATGAGTCGTAGAAGCTACAGATTCCACCAAGCATTCTACTTGACTTTCCCCTTCGATTGCTAATGTACGGCCAGAATGGACTTCTAATTGAAATCCACTTTTCCACATTTAAAATAAAATGACTCCTATAATTTTTGTATAAGATTTCCTATAAAGTTTACGTATGAATGCACTTTTAATGAAGAGTGTATTTTTTATATTTTTGGTATGATACAAATTTTAAGAATCCTGAAATATGTCATTGTTTGAAATTATCTAATCTTGTTAAAACTGTCAGAATAATTCATAAATTAATAGTTTAAAATTATAGAATTTTAAAATGAATCATCAAAGAAACTCTACAAATAAATGGAAAAAAAATCAGGAAGTAAATGTTTTCATTTTATATCGCTTGCCAAACATTTTAAACTGAAAAATTATTCATGGATCTAATTTTTCATTTAAGGATAAAATAAAAAAATAACCTCAAGGGTAAAACAATCAAGAAAAAAAATTTTTCTTCGTAAATCTCGAAACACGTCAACTTTAATTTCTTATTTTCTTGATGATAGTGCAACTTTCAACCAAATCTAGCCGATTTGATCAATTTTATATTGAAAAAATAGCGAAAAATTGTACATTTACCCCTAAACAAAACAGGGGTTGACACCCTTCGGGGTAAAAGTTGTGCCTACAGTAGCGTCTTTTTATAATAAAGAATTTGGCGTTGGTTTTATTTAAAAACTCCAAATAGTTATTGAGATATTAGAAAACACCTGTTTTTGGGGGTAAACTTCAAGGGTGATTTTCACCCCTTAAATCGACGAGTTAGCACGTAAGAAAAAACACGTGTCTAATATTTTATCGAGTACTACAACATATCACAAAATGATCAAAATCTGTGAGGTACACCTGGGGATACTTCCTTGTAAGTCCCGCAGCTGAAAAAATTCTGTTTGGTGGGAAAAAAATTACTCTCTAGACCGTGTTTTTTATGCGTTTCAGGCAATTATTGATCGTTGTAGATAGTTCGCAAAAGAAGCATTTAAATAATTTTTTTATTTTGGAAGATTCGCAAAATCCGCAAAGTCCCACAGCTGAAAATATTTTAAATTCCATGGGAAAAATTCTACTTGTAGAACCGTGTTTTTTATGCGTTTCAGACGATTTTGAATTATTCTACGTATTTACTAACTGTACATTTCGAAAGATTTTATTAATAAAAAATTTACTTATGAACTATGCATCTAATTTTTATACAAATATTTCACAAATTGTGTAGAAACGTGCTACTATAACAATTTTTACTTAACTGCTTTGGTTCACACTTTTGCAGTGGACTCTATGGCTGTGGCGGCTTATTGATGACATTTCGCCAGTGCGACATTTCACCAGTGCGACATTTCGCCATGTACGATATTTCGCTAGGAATTGTATATAATGCTTTTTTAATACATTTCTTCACCCGGACAACTCTGTAGACTGATATTTTACGTACAGTAAAATATCGATTAAGGGGTATTCTCGCGTCATCAAGCCATCAACTCGGTACTAGAACAAAACTGCAGCACAACCACTTTCCCCTAACCACTTAACCCGATAACCCTCGTAAAGATAGGGACACCTCACTCCTAACGTCGCTCGGTTGATGTTAGGTATAAATGTTCATAGCTCCAAGGAAAATTTAAAGATAATGATATTGTAATGATGTAATGATGTACACAAGAAATTAAAAGGTTGCGCGAGTTTGATTATTTTTCTGTGCATGTTAATAATATAATGTGTAATGAGTTACAAATGTAATATAATAGTATTTATGTACGTCAATTAAAACGAAATTATATATTAAAAAAAATATATTTGCAAACATAATATAACACAAACTCAATTGTTATGTTCAATGATGGGCCCAGTTTAATATTTATGAAATAGGCATGGTAAAATACGTAGTAGTACACAAGAATGGTTTGTATCTGATCAATATATTATTTAAGTTATCCCGGCGAAATGTCCCTGGCAAAATGTCGTCTGCTGAAATGTCCCATGGTGAAGTGTCAGGTAGCCAACATCATTCCAACCTTTTACTCGTAAAAAACTGCGTTGGCTTGCTTGAAAAGCAAAAGGATTTTCAATGCCGATTTGTACCGCTAAGTCATTCTCACTTTACTAATACAAACACAGAATCATTTGAATACAGAAATGTTAGAAGCGAATGTCATTGTTTCTAACATTTTTCATGACACATATAATATCGAGTTACAACATTTAGAACTAGATATAGATTTTGCAGGTTATTCGGAAATGTCAATAACGAATGCCGTTGTTATTGACATTTTAAAGAGTACATGTAGTGATAGATTAAAGTCAGGTTTAGAATTACCATCTAGGAACACAGTCAGGATTCAGAGCGTGTTATCAACGAATACCGCTGTTGATAACACTATTCTGAAACGAGGTAAAAGTAAAGGTACACTTAGAAAGATTACAGAATCAGATTTAGGTTATTTTCTGCACATTTCGGAAATGTCAAATAAAAATGTGATACTGCAGTTGTCGGGTTTGTTTCGTTTCAGACTCATAAGATCCGGTTCGAAAGGTTTATCGAGTAAGATGTCTCACTTTCTTATGTCGTCGTTCACATCTTTGCCGTTCGATGGAGGAGGCTGGATAAAAATAATCCTGTGATGACACGTACCAACAACGACGAAAGATCCTGATTAAGACACTTCACCTGATTGAGACGCATCAACCTGAATGGGACCTAATCAAACCGACTTATGAAGACTACTCTGCTCACGGTTCTTTTGAGCCATGGTTTTCTCGTGAGCGTGAAGGTAAATGCCGAAATAGGGACATGAGGAGATATTTTATGGCATGCCAACTCCCCACTTATGTCCGAAGGATGAATTGAATATGATCAATTGAATTCAACCGCTTGAAGCTTAAATTCAGGAAAGAGATTCGTCTTTTATTCCTGTAAGTGATGATTGGAGTCCGCATCTGTAAGCACCGCTTGGTAACTTAACGACTGGTATAGATCAAGGTAGAGGACGTCGATGTGATCCTGTGAGTCATCATTGGAATAAGAAGAGGATTGTTTTCAAGAGACGGGTCCATCTTAGTCCTGTTAAGTGATGATTGGAATAGCATCTGTAAGCATTGCTCGGTAACTTGATGGGTCAAGGTAAGTCATCATTGGATTGTAAGAGGATCAACCTGCTTGAAGGATTGATGGTTATGATTGTCCAGACGACAATTTGAAAAGAAGGGGGCAATGTTGTGACCAAGCCTGAACGTTGCGCGATTCGAACGCCAAGAATCGTATAGCCATGAATTTTTTTAAATCTCTTTAGAATGGCATCGCTATATAAGTTTGAGCTACAGCTGCGGTAATTATTGTATCACCTTCCTCTAAACCTAACCGACCCCTAGAAACTACCCCTACTAAACCACATAAACTGTTAAACACATTAATCTTAAAAACTATAAACCCAGAAACCCATAAATACCTATCTTGCAATTCATTATTTCCAAAACCCGTCCTTAATATGTATGAGCTCATGAACTTTGAGTCCCATAAACCCGAAGATCTATAAACCCAATTTAACTGTCAAAGATTGTATATGATTTTTTCCAATAAAACGCGATAAAAAAATCTTTATTAATGTCGATTGTTCACATTGAAATCATTTGAGATTCAATGTTTGGAACAAAGAAATTGTGTCCTTGAGACTTGAACTTCAAAGTGTCACAGTACAAATTTTGATAAAAAAAGGTAAAAGCTCATAAAATGGCGGCTAACGCGAAAAAATCGTCAAAAATTTCCAGACATTTTTACTTGATAATGATAGACTTTAAATAAAATTTACTGAAGAATAAGTTCTTAGAAGCGATTAAACTTGCTGTTCCCTGGGTTAGGTGGGTAAACCTACTTGTGGTTTGGTAGCGATGGGGGTTAAGTGGGTTAGGGGTAGGTATTTAGGTGGTTAGCTGTCTTCTGGTGTAAGGCCTTATTATGTTAAGAAAAAAAAGCGATGTAATTTGCTGTTTCCAGGGTTAGGTTAGTTAGCCTGCTTGTGGTTTGGTAGGGGTGGTTTCTAGGGGTTAGAGGTAGGTATTTAGGTAATTAGCTGGCTTCTGGCGTGGGTCTAAATTATTTTAAGAATTATGTAAGCAATTAAACTCGCTGTTCCCTGGGTTACGTGGGTTAGCCTGCTTGTGGTTTTGTAGGGGTGGCTTCTAAGGGTTAGGGGGTGAGTGGTTAGGTGGTTAGCTGGCTTATGGTGTAAGGCCTAATTATTAAAAAAAAAGAAAGCGATTAAACTTGCTGTTCCCAGGGTTAGGGGGTTAGCCTGCTTGTGGTTTGGTAGAGGTAGTTTCTAGGGGTTAGGCGTGTTAGGTGTAGGTATTTATGTGATTAGTTGGCTTCTGGTGTGAGACTAAATTATTTTAAGAATAAAGGAAGCAATTAAACTCGCTGTTCCCTGAGTTAGGTGAGTTGATATTAGCACAGTTTTACTCGATACCGAGCCAATTTGTCATGATATTTGCACAGTTTGGCACAAATCAACACATTTTAGTATTCAGTATAAAATTTTGTTAAAATAAAATTATTAGAAAATAAAAATTTTGTAGCTCACTACCAGAGTTTTGGTGTTATTTTGTTCAGTAGGAACGAGGTTTGAACATAGAAAAAAAGCTAACACTAAAAGTAGTTCTAAAATAAGTAAAGTTATATTTGAAAAAATAAGAGTTTAGAAAATTATACTGTTGCTGTCGCTCGATGTTCACTCTGGCTTACAAGAAAGCTCGGTCTGCTGACCTGAGGCCTGATGTACGTTAGGTTATAAAGACTTAAGCCGCAACCTGGGTTTTCCCCAGCTAGGCCCCGAGCGGTCTCGCAATAAAGCTCTGACTTCGGACGGCAATCCTCCGCACGCAGCGTTACTTATAAAAAGGAACCGCGTCCTCTTTACCGGCATCTTGTCCTTATCATAAAAGATGGGAAAAAGGTACGCGCTTCTTCGTACAGTACGTGCTAGCACACCTAGCAATAAGCTTAACGCAGCTATACACACTTAGGGAATTTTTTCATTGAAAATGGACGCTCTCAATCCAACAGGTGTTATCATCTGGATGGTAACACCTATCTAGGCCTTTATGTGAATTTTATGAATTTTATGAATTCTAAACAACTTCCCTAGTGAACAAAAATCCGTGCCAAACTATGCCAAAACTGTTCCAATATGTGCCATTGTGTGCCAATATTGTGTCAATCTGTTCCAATATTGTGCCAATCTGTACCAAACTGTGCCGGATAGTGCGATAAAATTTGCACACAATTTTATTAATTTTCAGTATGACAAATTATGCCAATATTCTGCCAAACTGTGCCATAAGTGTGTCAAATGTCCAAAATGTTCATGTTTTGGCACAGTTGTGCTACAATTTTGACACAGATTAGCACAGTTTTGGCACGATTTTGGCACAGTTTGTCACAGAATTTTTTTCTAATAGCGAAAGCTTCACAGTACGTTCCATCAGAACCTTTTAATTCATCTAAATAAAATCTCCCTCCATGGTTTAAACAATAGTATCAAGACATAGTAATAAGCTTCCCTGTTGAAAAAAATGACGTCATAAAATGACGTTATTAAATGACGTTATGAAATGACGTCATTAAATGACGCTTTGAAATGACGTTATTAGTCGTGTCACAAATTGAAACATAAAATAACGTCATTTAATGTTAAATAACGTTATTTTGATCAAGAAGCAGGTGGTGTGTTAAATTTGAAAATGGCGTCATTTTTGTAAAAAAAATTTTCCACTAAATGACATTATTTTCGTATTAGACTTTTTAAATTTTTACATAACATTATTATTTCAACATTTTCTTGAAACGAAATGACAGCTTTTTCATTAAAGAATGAAGTCATTGTTTTTATTTTTATAAAATAATTTGTAGGAAGGGTAATAAAAGTGTAATACAAAATAAAGTAATTTTATTTTTAAGATATCAAAACAAGAAAACACAATCTCATTACGTAAGTACTAAGTAACAAAATTTTTAATTATTGCATGAAACACGCATCATCTTATATCTATCATTTCTGATGATAATCATCAGTTATTATATGCATCCATTTCTGATGAATATCAGTTAAACCGTATGCTTATGCTATTATTCAATTTCTGATGAATCACCAGAATCTTTATTTGTCTCCAATTTGGATCTTTCTTAGGATATGATTACGCCCAATTACCTTCCAAACTTGGCAATACGGGCCTTTCTATTTTTCTGTTCCACTTTGGACGATACCTTAAACGATATTCCTCGTTTTTCAATGAAATATTGAACATAGCCCCCTGTAAATTAACAAAATCAGATTAACACAATGTATCTAGATATTGTCCAACAATATTTTATACTACAAAATTAAAAAAATGATATCAAATTGGCGACTTTTGAGATGTAGTTGTATAAAAATATTTTTCTAATTATTACTGTACCCTAGTAGAAAATTAACTTTTATTAATACTTCAATTTTTTATATTTAATGCAGTGATACTTTACTATCTGTAGAAGATTTGCATGATACGCAGGCACTGTACTTAATTTCACTTAACCGTATCAAGTCATCAATCTTTATTTCATTATGTGATACTATTGATTTAACAAATTAATAGATTTTACAATAAACTTATCCGAACATTCATTATGGTTTGTCGTGTACATAAGATAAAAATTTCATATTTTTAAGAGTATCGGTGATTGATCAAAATATAAAATCAGTCAATTAAAGTAATAACATAATTAATATTATTTAAACTTATTTACCAGCTTTTGGCATTTCCAAAAAGAGTAGATATTAATAACTTAATACGTGAAGTCAGTTCTAATCTATTGTCATAGTCTTGTGTCCTTTCGACTTGAACAGCCCTTCTAACAAATTCTTCTTAAGTCTTAATATGCGGCACAACTAGTTCTCGTAAAAATTCAAATGAAGTACGTGCCCTAATAGCATTTTTTTAGTTTTCGTACGGCACAGAAACTACAAAATGGATGGGAAACATTATCTTATGCTAATGAATTTAAATATTTAGAAAAACAATGTATTTTTAATGCATAACTTGATTAATTTGTACCTTCATCATACGACCATCCTCAGGGTTGCATTCATTTTTCTTCCATTCTGTCAAATTTTCCCTTGTTTCAATATCTGATTTATTATATTCATCAGAGTCGTACACACATTAATTCGTATACACTGACTCAATTATTGTAAATTTAGTGTTTATAAAAAGAACTCCTTTAATTGCACAAGTTACTGCCGATGTCGAAATCTGCCATAAAATTGAAGACATGCGCAGTGAATATTTTTAAATAAAGTTAGTTAATTTAGGGAAATATCTATCAAATAGAGCTTTCCGCACTTTTGAGAAGTAGTATTTTAGAATTAAATGCACTATTTACAATATACATACCCTTTCCCTTTTTTTCCTTTATCTCAGACTTCCCGTGTTTTATACTTTCCATGTTCTGTTGTTTTAATGACTCTGTCTTTGCCAGTTCATGTAATACATCGCTTCTACGTTTGTTTGGCTTAGGCCACCTTTTTTCTCGATTGTGCATTGTAGTTTTGTCATTTATAAGATACAAATAACAAGTAATTTAAGTACGTTAAGGTTAACTAGGAGTACTACTATAATTCATTGGGGGGAAAAAATTGAAATACCATAATAATACGAAATTGTTTTAAGTTTAATGATTTAGTGTTTATGCGTTTCAAAGTATACATTTACACAATTTATATGCAGTAAGTATGACTTTATTGTTTCTTCATAAAAATTTACCCACTCGACTCACAATCTTATGATTATTATCGTAAATATTTTACGACGTAAAGTTGTTGAAAACTTCCATAAATGTAATTTTGCTTCCTCCTAGAGGCAGTTTTTTTTAATCTTATGTGACTACGTGACTGCGGAATTTTTCAGAAAATTTACGTTAGTCTAATTTGGCTGGAAAGCTGTGCCTTACAGTCAGGTAATTATGTTGATGCGAATAATCACGTTTATTTATTTATCTTGAAACTTGGATTATTTTCAAATCAGTCACACAATCTTGCAGTAGTGTGTGTGTGCGGCAGTAAACAAGAGTCTTGAGCAACATAACCTCATTTAAAATTAAAAATTTTTCAGTGTTCATTTTCATATACATGTATTTTTGTACAATGACGTATAGAATATTCTAAAAAAAGGAGATAAAAGCTTACCAAAAAATTATTTTTTATAGAAAAAAAATGTTATTTGATACAAGTTCTTTTTTGACCTGATACATAAGATCACCTGTACAATACACTAATAATAAAATAAATGATATTTCAGCTAATTGAAATCTAATAATGCGCCGATATAATTTGGGAAAATTTGATCCTGCTGTTCGAACCCCATGAACGACCAGGTATAATCGACGAAGAAGATTACATATCAGAGATGATTCTTCTGACTCCAGCATTGAAAATGATAGGTGGCGTAATAATTACGCAGTAAGTATTACAATTTTATGTGCAATGACCTAAGTGTTATGAAAATATATTTCATGCTTGTATTCCAAGGTAATGGAGAATCATGGTTTCATTTAAAACGTTCGTCTCTGTATCATAAAGTTTGACTCTATAAAATATTAATTTATCCTCCATTAAACAATTTTTTTTAAAGTAAAATGTTAGCAAACAACGAAGTATAAAGTTAAAAAAATTGTTAAATCTCCAAAATATAAGTGTCAATTAATTGTTTTGAACTTTTTAGTACACGCATGTAAGTATTGTGACGAGCGAACGCGAATTCGTATTACGCGCGCTCGCCGCGTCGCGCGACCATTTCATGCGTGAGGGCGACGTGCGTCGCCTGTATGATAATTTTCTGGGCAAAATCATAAATTCTACCCGCCGAACTTATTATTAGGAAAAGAAAATTTACCAGATTCTGGGCAATAAAGCCTTAATTTTATACAAGGGTGTGTTTGTATATTATGCAAATAGTTTAAATATATATTTGACAGGGAGCAGTATCAAATAGAATGGGATGAAATTGATGATGTAGAAAACGAAAATGATTTGGATGCGCAACTTAATTATGAACTAGAAGAATACCTTAGATCTGAACAAGAATATGATCAATATCTATTCAATTCAATGTTAAAATGGGACCAAAAACAATTAGAAAATTTAAATTCTGAAATACTAATTTATGAAAAAAATTCTGATGGTGTAATACAACAATTTTCACTGCTAGATGAAATTCCCAATAATATGATAATAACAATCAAAATACAAACAAAATATTGAAGCTTCGAAAACAAGAATGTGATGATTCTTTTCCAAAAGAAGTACTGAATAATCAAGAACTTTATATAAAGTATATTATTAAAATAGCAAACATTCATCACATTCATTTTACAAAATCTTAGTTATTCCATGTCAGACAAAAGTCATCATAACAAAACTTATTAGAAACTAATTTTAAAAATACTAATGAATTTATTATATAAATATTCTTTTAAATAAATTTATTTATTTTTTCAGAGAAAATAAAGGACAAGAAACAAAATATATAATTACTATTTATCGCATTAATTATATACTTTTAGAAAAGATTTTTATTTTTATAACATTTACATTGTATATCTTACAAATTTAAAGTTTTTGATAATCTATAAATTGTTAATCATTTTTGAAAATAAATATTTTTTAAAAACATAATAGTACTTATCGATATATACCCATAAGAACGTTGGATTTTAGTACATGAGACGTTCAGACCTAAGCAAATAAAAATAGTTATATACATTTACCAGCAATTTTCTTACTATTAAGATCTAATCTTTATCATAATTGACATACTTATAGATTACAACGTACTAACACGACTTCAAACTAATACAAAAAATTTAATTAATAGAAGAAGATTAATTTTTTTATTTTAATTTATTCAAATTATTCTTTTATCGAGTGATATGTATTTATATATAGTACGAACATATTACAAACTTAACAACAATAATTTTCACTTATAAAGTTTATTATGGCAATAAATTTTATATTTCTTTTAGTTTCCTATCTATGGTATTAAAGAAAACTGAAAAATATGCGCCCACTACCGACACAATCTTGGAAAACTGAAGATTTTTTCACTTCATCGGTGCTACAATCGATTTAGTTATCTACTCCAAGCAGATGAATGAAGTGATTAGTAAAATTCTATGAATTGTACCCAAGTTGCTTACTGTGATAATCAGAAACGGAAACATACGGTGAATTCTATACAACTTACGTATTACCTACATTATTTTTTTATTACATTTAGTTAAAATTTTCTTTAAAGAAAAAAGACTTAACGGTGACATTTAAACTCCAAAAAATAGAAATTTTATGAAACTAAGTTTTTTTTCCTTAAAATTGGAATACGATTTTTTTTACCATATTTGAAAATGGAACATATTAGAGTTTTAAAAATCCTTGGCGATGGCAATTGTCTATGGGCAATGCTTTTCTTATTCTTTATATAATACAGAAGATTTTCACATGAGAGTCAGATTAAATATTGTTCAATATATTGTAACTCAATGGGAAAATTATAGTTCTTTCATAGTTGGAAATGGTTATTATCAAGGTATTGTAAATAGTCAAGATTATGAAATGTTTATGTCTCAAGTTTCTGTTTATGGCAATGAGATTGAAATAAGAGGTTTTTCGGATCTGTATAATGTTTATGTCAAAGTATATTTAGATAACGTTGAAAGTAACTTTACTTTTGGAAATATTTCTCAACCTTCTGAATTAAAATTATTACTAAGTGGACAACAAGATTCTGGTCATTATGACGTTATTCTTGAATTTATTAACGAACATTCGAAATCTCAAGTTTTAGTGTCTGATGAAAAAACATGTAATCTAAAACGAAAATCTTTAGATGATTTCAGAGAAAATCATTCACGTAAAAAACTTAAGTCGCACACATCTCAAACAAAAATTCGTAATAGTGTTAAAAGAGTGAAAAAACATGTAAAAGATTTCTCAGATTTCGGAGAAATGAGTTATAAATGTAAATTTTGTTCAGCTGTATTTTGGCAAGAAGAAAGAAGTAAATCTACTTGTTGCCATAATGGAAAAGTTAGATTATCACCATTAAGCCCATACAACAAAGATCTTACAGACTTATTACTTAATGATAACCATTTCAGACTATTAATAAGGTATTACAATAACTTATTCTGTTTCGCGACTTTTAGTGCTAACGTGAAAAACGAAAATCAAAAAGCTATTTATAATTTAAAAATTCAAGGTCAAGTTTGTCACATCACACCTTCTTCATTAATACCAATAAATAATGAACCTACATGTGGACAACTTTATATTTATGATGACATAACTTCTATAAAGAAAAGACTTAAAACTAATGAAAAATTGACTAAACAGCATATAGAGATTTTGACAAATATTTTAAATAAAAATCCATACGCCAAGAATTTTAGATGTTTAAATCAATTATCTAATATACTGAATTTACCAAATTACAAATTATTTTTTATTCGTAAACAAAAGCATAGGTATAACTAACCAATAACCGCAGAATGTGGCGCAATTATTGTTTCCAAGTCAATGATTCCTGACGATTATGATCTTTGTGTTTATCCCAAAAATAACGTAAATTGTGAATATAAAAATATTTATTTGAACAAATTGTCACATAACGTAGATCCTATGGTTTTTCCGTTGATGTTTCCATCGGGTGATTTAGGATGGAGTATTGGATACAGTAAAAAGCCAAATTCTACAAAAACCAGTTCTAATATTAAAGATCTCACTTCTGAGTCCAAATCTAAAAGAAGCTTAGAAAATCTGACTCTTTTACAATACTATGCTTATAGGCTTTCATATAGACCTAATAGTACAAACTTCTCTCCAGTATTATATAGTGGTAGATTAACTCAACGATACTTTTTGCAAGCACTCATTATGATAGAAAGTAATAGAATGAATTTCTTCCGAAATAATCAAAAACAGCTTAGAATAGAATGTTACAAAGGCTTATACCATGTTTATAACTCAGCTGCAAATAACTCTCAAAATTTTGAAAAAAAGGAAAGGTTAGGAAATTTATTCATTTTACCCGCAACATACATAGGTAGTCCTCGGTACATGCAACAACATTATCAAGATAGCAAGATCAAAAACAAAACCTGATTTATTAATTACTATGACGTGCAATCCTAAATGGGTAGAATTGAAAAGAGTTTTAGAAAATTTTCCAAAAGGAACTACTCCAAATGATATTCCAAATATTACTGTTAGATTATTTTATACAAAATTTAAGTCTTTTCTAGATGATATTGTAAAATATGAAATTTTTGGGAAAGTAATAGCTTATGTCTTTACAATAGAATTTCAAAAGAGAGGATTACCACACGCTCATATTGTAGTTACGCTACATCCAAAAAACAAGCTCATGACACCTCAATCTATTGACAAATACATTTTTGCTGAAATTCCTGATAATTCAGATAAAGGTTTACAAAAATTAGTAATTAAACATATGTTACGTGGACCACATACAGATAAATCTCTTTGCATCATCAAAAATAAGACTATTTGTAAAAAAAAAATTTCCAAAACCATTCCGCGATATCACCATTTTTAAAGAAAATGGTTATCCTGAATATCGAAGAAGAAATAACATTTCACAAAACTATACTTATCGAATTAAAAAATTTAGAAAAATTATTCCAGTTGACAACACAATGGTTGATCCTTATAATAACTTTTTATTGAAAAAGTATAAGTGTCATATTAATGTCGAATATTGTGCATCAATTCAAAGTATTAAATACATATTCGATTATATTCACAAAGGTATTCATTATGTAAGATGAAAAAAATTGAAAATCCAAATAATTCTAACGAAGAAACTCCCATAGTACATGATGAACTCACTCAGTATGTAGATGGTAGATATTTAAGCCCAATGGAAGCTGCTTGGCGTCTACAAGGATATCCTCTTTGTGGTAAAATACCCGCTGTAGAACGTATAGGAATCCATACAAAAGATCAACAACATATAGTTTACGAAGAAAATAAAGAATTGCAAGCCTTAAACTTTAACAGCATGGTTTAAATTAAATAAAATTGATGATTTTGCAAAAACACTTAAATATGTTGAACTGCATGAATATTATAATTTAATAAAAAATCAAAATCTTGGATAAAACGTTCCCGTTCTTCTCTATACAATACTATTGCTCGACTTAATATCGTATCACCAAAAGATACTGAGAGATTTTTTTTGAAATTAATACTAAATCGAGCAAGAGGTCCAACTTCATTTGAAGATTTGAAAAATCATAAAGATATAGAGTATCAAACATATAAAGACGCAGCACTTGCAATGGGCTTAATAGAAGATGATTCACATATTTTTATTATTCTTGAAGAAGCTTGTCACATCATGTTACCATTTCAATTACGTAAATTTTTTGCATGATTTATTTTAGCAGAAAACATACAGGGTAATACAATTTGGAACAAATTTAAAAATTATTTCACCGAAGATTTTAAGACAAATAAAGAGAATAATGCTCTATCTCATATTCAAATTATATTAGAGAATGAAGAAAAATCTTGCAAAGATTTCAGTTTACCAGAACCAAATAGTATTAATGATGATTATTAATGATGATGCAACATCTATAGATAATGTCTTACAAAGTGCCGATATCTTTAAATGTATGTTTGAACAATTGACCGATGATCAAAAGGCAATTTTGGAAGAGTTATTTGACAATGAACACAAAATTTATTTCATTGATGGACCTGGAGGTTCGGGAAAAACGTTTTTATATTAAACATTAATTTATTATTACATGTCATTAAACAAAAAAGTTTTATCAATGGCATGGACTGGTATCGCGTCTATTTTGTTACCTAGGGAATTGACAAGTCATCGAACCTTCAGATTGCCTTTAGATTTAAATAATATTGAAAGTGCTTTTTTGAAATTAGAATCTGACAAAAAAAGATTAAGAGAGGCAGATTTAATAATTTGGGATGAAGCTTCAATGATACCTAAAAAAGCTTTGGAAATTATTAATCGTACTTTACAAGATGTATGTCGTAACGATATTCCTTTTGCGGGAAAATTAATAGTATTAGGAGGAGATTTCAGACAAATTCTTCCAGTAATTAAACATGGATACCGAAACTCTATCATAGAAGAAACAATTAAATATTTAACTTTGTGGCCTCTTTTTAAAATTTTGAAGCTCAAAAAAAAATATACATTCGAATAATGTAGAATTTTCCTCTTTTTTGTTAGAAATAGGAGAACGTAAAGTCGATACATTTGAAATTCCTCAAAAATGGAAAACTACCGATGTTTGCAATGAAATTTATAAAAATATTAATTTAGGTGCTTCCGTTAGTAGCGTGATCTTAGCTCCTCATAATGAAGACATCAAAATTTTAAATAAGAAAGTTCTAAAATTATTACATGGCGAATCAACGACATATTATAGTGTAGATTACGCAGCACATAAAGGAGTAGATCAAACAGAGGAAAATATGCATTTAAATTATCCAGTTGAAATGTTGAATAATATCAGAGAAGGTCTTCCACCACATAAACTTAATTTGAAAGTAAATGCAATAGTGATGTTAATTAGAAATTTAAGTATTACAGATGGTTTATGTAATGGCACTCGTTTAAAGATTACCAAATTATATGAGTATAACATTGAAGCAGAAATAATTACAGGAGAAAACATTGGACAAAAAGTTTTTATACCGAGAATAACACTAAACACCGAAAATTCATCTTCGTTTCCATTTACTCTTTTTAGAAAATAATTCCCAATCATATTAGCGTTTGCCATAACGATAAATAAATCGCAAGGCCAAAGTTTTGATTCAATAGGAATTTTTTTGAAACGACCATTGTTTTCGCATGGTCAATTATATGTTGCATTATCTCGATGTCGAAATCCTGATAATATACGTATTCAGAATGAGTCATGTGAATAAATATAAAATATTGATTGGAATGAAATTTTAAATATTTGATTCAAAACTGTTTAGTCAATTCTTAGGGTTTTCAATCATAGAATAAATTATTATTCAATTTTTTTAGATTTTTTTCAAATAAAAGACATGTATTTATATTAACTTCTTGCTGCTTTTCAATTTCGAATTTTAAAATCATTTTATAGACATTCAAATTAGTATGCATACATAATTCTTTTTAAAATTATTTTACAAGAATCATCAATATACACAATGCAGAACAAAACAGAAACATAAATAATCGTTTAATAACAATAATGAATTAATTTCATATTATTATAGGACATAATATAATAATGTCTAATTAATTTATAAATATTAAATGATTATTTAACATATTTACTTTAAAAAAGTTTCCATTGAGATTTCGTCCTGTTAAAAAATATAGAAAAAAATCAAGATTTATTATCAAATTAACTACGTATTTAAATTTCTTTTTTCAACATGAATACGTAAAATTAATTAACTGATAAAAATTAATAAAAGTTAATTTTTCTTAATTATATCATATTTTACGTAATTCAAAGGCGAAAAATTTAATTTAAATACAAAACTGATTTGATAACACATTGATTAATATCCATTATTTTTAACAAGATATTATTTAGATTAAATGCATAAATTAAAAATATTAAAATGATTATAAAGATTGTAAACTTTTTTTAAGTAAATATGTTTCTGCAGGATGGAGGATGGTATTAGGTGGAGTCTTAGGGGAGGAGAACTGGTATCTAAGACTCCCGTGGTTATATGGCTCTAGGCGATGATTCCACGGTTTTTTATTAAATTATTATATAAAAAATTCAAACTGTTAACAATAGATAATTTCTAACTTGATATATATCCAAATCAATAGTATAATTTTATTTACTAAATAAACTATTGTTCATAGTAGCCTTTATTTTATATAATTATATCATGTCATATAATTACGTAAAATAATTGGCGAATTTTTTAAATAATAATTTAAGAAAAACAAAAAATAATCAGCGCGTGAAACACATTGTATATCCATATTATAATGTGCTTCTGACAGTACCTCTTGGGTGGTGTGGAAATCTGTCGTTATTATCTTCTCAATTTAAACTTTAACCCATCGTTATACCATTTTTCCAATAAAGGAAATTTTGTTGATCTTCTTAATTTGATTATAACACATCATTATACCATTATTAAAAAAATGGAACTTTTGAAATCTTTTTGACTAAGTTTTATAATAATCATTTTAATATTAATAAAATTGATTTAAGAGAGGCCAACGGAGGGCATGCGGAGGGGCTTGCGAAGGGGGTGTGGAGGGGCCAGCGGAGGGAGTGCGGAGTGGTGCAGAGGTGGGCGGAGGGGCAAAGAGCTCCAAAAATAACGTAAATTTTGAAACCATTTCACGTGAAAATGCGGAGTGGCTACGGAGGGGCTGCGTATATATATATATATATATATATATATATATATATATATGGGTGTGGCAGTTAGGCGCGTCCGTACAAAAGAGTACCAGCGCACCCGTGCGTTCGTTCTCGAAAGATGACTTTTCAGGAACGGAGCGGGTGGTGCGTGCGTTCCTGATAAGTTCAGACGAATTAAATTACTACGATTTCGCGATTTCTGAATTTCGGGATATGCACTAATGCGAAAACGCGAAAACGGATGAAACAAGTTGTAAACTACAAGGCAGTTTTGGTAAAATAAGTACAGAGTTACGTATACAATCTACAGTTTCATTGAATGACTCTATAAAATCATTAGAGTCTCCAAATTACTCTATGATAACAGTTAAAAACGATAAGAAAGATATTGAAAGTGGCACAAATTCTGATGGACTAACAGTGTCAAAACAGCCAGTCGTACAAATCGATTCAAAGAATTTTGATACTTATAGTGAAGATAGCTTTACTTTTATGCAGCCCAATGATAGGGTGAATAAGAAGATCACAAGTTCAAATTTATCTATTCAAGTCATAAAATCAGATGAATTGAAATTTACGAATAAAATCCTTGGTAAGGGTGGTCAGGGCACAGTTTTCAAAGGAAAGTATTTAGGATCTAACGTGGCAATTAAGTGTGTACAAAAAGGCGTAGCTGATAAATCAATACTAAAAGAAATTTTGTTGTTGAACAAAATTCATTATCCTAATATCATTCTAATCATGGCCGTCTGCTCAACCTACAGTCAAACTCAGATAGTGATGGAATGTTTTGAGTCAAACTCATTATTTACAATTTTATTTGATTAAAAAATTAGAAAAAATTATGATTTGAATGATAAAAATAAAGCGAAGATCTCTTATCAGATAGCCTGTGCCCTGTCGTATTTGCACTTGCAACCAGTGCCAATAATCCATAGAGACATTAAGCCAAACAATGTTTTGGTGAACGAAAATTTATTAGTAAAGGTTTGTGACCTTGGATTGGCTGACAGTAAAGCTATTGATGAAAGCTTACAATCAACTCGAAACAATATACAGGGAACTTACCTGCTTATGGCACCAGAAATATTAATGGGCAGAGAAAAAGCTACCACACAAAGTGATGTATGGTCTTTTGCGTGCACCATAACTTCATTGTATAATGAAAGTCCCATCTGGGATATGGGCTCTTCGGTTAGTGGATTTCATCCACTATCCGACGGTTATGATTCAACATCCAGGCCAAGCATGATAACATTACTAACATATTTTGAAAAGCTTTTAAAATTGTAGTTATAGGATTATGATAAAAAAGACAGCGTCATTTTAACAATCGTTTGAAAACAATGTGATATGCTCAACTTACTCTCTAAGTATTACCTGATAATGCTTACACAATACAAGAGAAAGTATTTTGTAAATTTAGTAATCTCAGGTTGGAAAGAATATTTAGTTTCAGTGTATTTAAGAATTATATCGACAAAACTAGATCTACAAAATATTTTCTACAGTGTAAGGTGACCGTACTAAAATACGTTGTAAAAATCTCAATGTAATGACTGATAAATATTAAGTTGACTATTTCTTACTTAATTTAATGTGTGTGAAACTATTTATTTGAATCATTATAAAAAAATATTTGTTTATTTTTATTTAGAAGTCTGAATGTAATGACTGACATATATTTAGTTAACTATTTCTTACATAGTTTAAATTTCAAAGAATTTAATGCAAAAAAAAAAGAATTTCATGTGTTAAATTAGTTTATATGACGTTTAATGCCTGTTATAAAGTTGCGGTAGCAAAAAAATACTTATGGATTAAAACTTAAATGTACTTAGCAAATATAAATGTTGCAAATAAAGGTATGTTTCAAGTACAACGCTATATTTAGTTTTATTTACTAATATAACAAATATGCTATATAGTTTTATTTAGAATAATAACTAATGCCAACAAATATACAAATGTAAATACCCACAAATCACATCACAATAATCAAGTATGTATATACTTTTTTTATCCTTCGGATTATATTTTTAGATGTATACTTTTAGATATCTTTCATTACGCTTCAATCCTGTAAAGATAAAAGAATATTTAAAGTTGCGAGTTAAGTTAATAACAATACGTAAGCTTGCTTTAAATACTCACTGATTCACGAATGGCTTCAAGAATATCCAAATACAGTTCATATGATTCTTCGGCAGTATGTGGACTTTTAGACATTGAAAGTAAATTTACAAGTTCAATAAAGTCAGGTGAAACTAATGTTGGTTGTTTACTATACTTATCAAATAGAATTTGCATCTTATCTTTAATGATAGGTTTTTGATAATCTAATACTCTAAATTTTTCTGGGCAATCGTACATTTCATTTGGTTTTGCACCAGTAAAAATCCTCATACTCTGTTTGCGAATGTTATGCTCATTCCATTCTTTTCTTGTTGCTAAAATATCTTCTTTTACTAGGGAATGGAAACAGTTTTCGAATCGTCTAACGTATCGATTTGGCCCATTTATTTATTGCTGAACGAAATACCAATTGGTGACAGATACACTAGTACAGTTGTTACTGGCTTATGGTTCGGCAGGAGTAAACCTGAAATGTCAGTATTTCTTGATGCATTTGTTGAAAAAATGAATCACCTATCAACAATAGGAATTTCAACAATAAAAAATGAAAAACGTCAAATAAAATTGTTTCCTTTACTCGCATGTGTAGATACAGTTGCTCGTGCACCAATGAATGGTACATCTAATTTTAATGCAAAATACGGCTGTGATTGGTGCTTGCATCCGGGAAAGTATTATGGTGGATCTATGAGGTACCCGTTCATTTTTCCATTTCCTGAAGAAAGAAGCGTAGAATCAATGGTAAAACATGCAACGGAGGCAGTGCGTACGCAAACTCGAGTTTTTGGTGTAAGAAGTGCTTCGCCGCTTTTGAATTTACGCAATTTTGATATTATTAATGGATTTACACCAGATTACATGCACTGTGTTTTGGCTGGTGTAGCATCTCAAATAACAGAGTACATACTCAAAGATTTAACAATAAACGAGATACAATATATGGACAAATTATTAATGTCGATTAAAGTACCGTATGTAATAAAAAGACTGTCAAGGCCATTATCAGATCGTAGCAAATGGAAAGCCACGGAATGGGAGAATTGGCTTCTATATTGCAGTATACCAGTATTCATTTCAGTATTGAAAAATAAGAAAATAATTATGCATTGGTCTTTATTAGTTGAATCATTGTGGTTATGTTTGAACACGAAAATTTCTTATTCTGAATTAAATGACGCTAATGCAATGTTGCATAAGTTTGTATCGGAAGTTGAGGATATGTATTCTCTAAAGGCAATGACATACAATGTGCATCAGTTGCTTCACATCGTTAAGAGTATTCATAATTGGGGTCCATTATGGGCACATTCAGCCTTTCCTTTTAAATCAGCCAATCACAGAATTCTATTAGCTATTCATTCTGCTAAGGGTGTAATTTTACAAATTGTAAGACACATAAATATTCAACAAACAGTACAAATATTAGAAAATCAATTGTATCCAAATTGTTCTATACTTGTAAAAGATTTTCGTCAACAAATGACTTCACTGCAAACAAAAAAAAAACATTAAAAATATCTTCTGCGACGTATTTTGGAAGTGGGAATAGTGTTCCTATGGATCTGATTACACGTTTCAATGTGCCAAAGAATATATTAATGTATTCATTAATGTATTCATAAATGGTTTTAAAGGGATGTTTATTTTCTACTTCTGAAAAAATCAATAAATGTTCATGTAATTATTATGCTCAATTGGCTAACGGAAAGTTCGTGAAGATATTATATTTTTTGGTGGATAATCAAAGCAAACAAGAATTGACAATATGTAAAATAATTTAAACTCGATCGAATAATTATGCAAGTATAGTACAGGATGTTACACATATGTCTGAAGAGGTTACCGTACAAACAAATGAAATCGTAAAACCATCGTAACCACATTGTGTTTTTATTAAAATAAAAGATGCGAATTACATAATCCCTGTACCCAATACAATTACTCACTAATTATCTGTATACAATAAATATATTTTTATACAAATGTCTTTAATTTTTCGTATTTATTTATTCACCTACTCATAGTCACTGCAGAGGTTAGATTGCAATCATTAATTTATTCTAATATGTACGCATACATATATATATATATATATATATATATATATATATATACGTATTTATTTATACACAATAAATTTGTGTATATCACGAGATTATCGTGATTGGTCGAAAATATCACGTGAATTTCTTTTGATTTTCTCGTGAGTCTCACGTGATAACCACGTGATGATCACGTGATTTTTTTCAGTAGGGTTGCCAAGAAAAGAAAATTGAACGATTCAAAATACAGTGGGAAAACTCAGAATGACGCCTAGTGAGTATTGTCATTTGCTAACAATGCAATGCAATTCGACCAAATATCTCATTGCAATACCTATAAAAAATTTAAACGTCACTACAATAGCAGATGCATTAGTGAGACACCTTATTTGCCAATTCGGAGCACCCAGAGCAATTTTATCTGATTGAGGGACTAGCTTCCTATCAAACATATTTCAATGCATGCTAATCTTATTTAAAATAAATCGTTTGACCACTTCTGGCTATAGGCCCCAAATTTACGACAAAAAGGTTAGGAAATTCAAAGGAAAAGTGGGAGGTTATGCTAGACTTATTACTGAACCCCGAACAGGAAAGTTTCATGGTTATAGAAATAAACCCTTGAAAATTATTGAATTTATTGGCAGGAAAAATGTAATTTTAGAATATCCTAATAGTAAAAGAATTCGAAAACATATTGATAAATTAAAACATGTAGTGACGACTCTGATACCAATTCTGATTAATCAATCGCACATAAATATATATAAAATGTAAATAAAATATTCATAAAATTTTTATAAACATATGTTAACTCGTATCAAAACTTGTAGGATGAATGAAATAAATAAACTTTTGCTAATAATTTTTAACATAACAATAACGACCCGGAGCCAACCCTCATATTTAATGGACCTGTTGGACCCGAATCCTGGCATCTACTTCGGGAGAGTGGACGTCATAAAAACAAGGAGAGCCGACTGGAAAATTCAGATCTACATCGACGTAGACAAATACATGCAGATA
Organism: Nasonia oneida; assembly: GCA_037356405.1. Classification (NCBI taxonomy): domain Eukaryota; kingdom Metazoa; phylum Arthropoda; class Insecta; order Hymenoptera; family Pteromalidae; genus Nasonia; species Nasonia oneida. Next base: position 539,031 of record JAZHPH010000076.1, read on the forward strand.
CACGCAACATTGCCTTGGTAGATGTCCCTCTCGTGGACAGAGAACCATATCAGATATATAGAATACACTCGGTGGCAGTGCCGCAAAATAAACAAAATCAAACAACAGAGATAGTCTTCGTGAAATCCTTGCACAAATACATAGCAAAAAATTCTAATCAAGAGAAATACGTTAAATTTGATACAGAAACCAGAATCAAATGTACAAAAACGCACTACACCCTCATCTGTCCAATACTTGGCCTATTTAACAGCATACCTACATTAAAGGACTGCGAATTAACAATGCTGTTAAATCCCAACACAGAAATATTAAAGACTTATGACATAAGATATGAAATCAGTGCAAAAAACCAATGAAAATATTTAGAAAATGATCAATCATGGCTATATTCAACTGTCAACCTGGAACAAATTCGAATTCCATGCACAGATCAAAGAGACATAAAAGTAAAATTGGACAAAGCTGATATAATACGACTCTCACCAACGTGTATTGGAAGAACCACAGACAGCATGATATTTGGACAAGAAACCAAATCCAGTCGGACCACATATTTATATGAACCCGAAATCGATCTAAAAATACATGACATGTACCCCATTCTCAAAGAAAGAGACCAGAATCCCAATCACAATGCACCCCATAGCATTGAAATAAGTAGACCTAAATCTGATTTTAACCAAGCCAAACCCTTAAAACAAATGATAGAAAAACTAAGTGAATTAAAAGAACATAAAAGACGCGAATATAACACAAACACCCTCCTGTATAGCGGTCTAACTTTCCAACTAATCATGATAGTAGGCATCATAGCCTTAATAATGCGAATGAAATGCGGAATGATGATACCCTGCCCAAAATTAAATAAACAATCATATAAAATACCACAATCCAAAGAGCCCAATCGCAACAATCCGATAACCGAAACAAATCTAACGGAAACCCCTAGCACTTCTAAAACGAGATGTGGTAAATTAAGTAAATCTAAATCATCTCTAATAGAACCCCAATTTGAAAATGAAGCAGAATGCGGCTATTAACACACCCATGTATATAAACCGAACCATAATAATACATCCCCTAACCCTGCTAAAAATATGCGATTAAAATCGATGGACAAAAAATGAATCGATTCCGAGTCTATATCTTAATCCTGCATTTTACTGATTTTTAATGATGGCATTAAAGTTGATTTAAAACGATAAAATAATATCGATTAAACCGGATTAGAATACATAAGTATTAGGATATTCACTTAATCAGTTCAATGCTTATTTAAATCGGAACCAATGATCGATTTGAATTGACATGAATTTTTTTAAATCATGTGTCGTTTAATAAAGTCAATCGATTTTAATAAAGTTTCAATTCAAATCGATTGTAGTTAATAAATTTATTCTGTATTCTACTGCATTTGACCTTTCTTATATAGTAACGGAGAAGAAATCTTGTCACTTGCGAGTATGAACATTTGAAGCGACACCAAGCGATTATATTAAGAAACATAAGGTCGATTAAAATCGACTAGTTTCGCAATGAATTTAATCGATTCTAATCGAAATGTGAAGGATTTTTTTCATAAGGGATATTACAAAACTTTGATCATTAAGGTCACTTAAACTGTTATCAAAATTATTTGTAAAATTAAAATGATTTAATATAGACTAATAAGTTGATTCATCTTTATTGAAAGAATCCCAATGGTACTGCATTAAAATAATCATTGCATGAAAGCCGATAAAAATATCGTCATTTTGAGAGTTCGATTGCTATTGAGACTAATTCACATCGATAATTTAAAACGTCGATTAAATCAATCTAGTATTTTTAGCAGGGATTCTTTTTTTGTTTATTTAAATCGATTTATGTATATTTGAATCTAACGGTAAAAAAGTATCGAGATCGATTAAATATTATATAAACGAATTATTACCTTTATTACCTTATAAATCAATTCAAATTTATTGATAAAATCACGAACAAATCATATTAGAAAAATGATTATTATTTTTATTATTCGAATCAATTAAAGTACTATTAAAACCAATCCTTAAAAAACAAAGATCAGGGTCGATTAAATATTATACTTTCTTCTTAAAGTTTCTTGACAAAATTAAAAATAAATATTAAAAGTATGATTATTGTTGTGATCATTTTAATCGATTAAAGTAACATTAAAAGCTAATCCTTAAAAGATAGATTGGGATAGATTTAATATTTTACTAATAACGTACTATTGAAACAGATTTATATATACTAATAAAATAACAATTAAATGATATTGCAAGAATAGTATTCGTTTTGGTTATTAAAGTCTACTAAACTATATTCAGAGCTATTCATAAAACTAGTATTGGGATCGATAAACTTTTTAGTACTGAATAGTGATTTTCAAATCCATTAAAATAGATTGACAAAATAACATTTATATGATATAACAAGAATAGTAATTGTTTTAGTTTTTAAAGTTGATTAAAATATATTCAAATCTATTCATAAAACTAGTATTAAGATCGATAGACGATTTAGTAATGATTAGAGATTTCAAAATCGATAAAAATTAGTGAAATAAATTACAATTCAACTGCACTAAAATAATTACTACATAAACATCGATAAAAATGTATTAAATTTAATACTTATTTTTCGTATTAAAACCGATTGTAATTAAAAACGATTTAAATCGATAGGAATTTAATCAACAAAATTTGGCTGGTCGATTGAATGGATTTAAAACGATTAAATTCGATTAAATTTTAATCGATTTCAATCGAATTCAATCGCATACTTTTAGCAGGGAACACACAGAAAAATCTATATTTACAGAAAGTAGGAAGATGACGACAACTACAAACGTGTCAATATTCTGTGGCATGCAGGTACCAATTTGGACCGTCGTGCGAAAATTTGAGCAAGTTAGGAAACCGAGCTGCATCTTCACCGAAAATCACAGAACACATCCCGGAAGCAAAAAGATTACTATAACTTACGATACAGTAATGGAGGCTATGCAAGCAAATTATCTAAAAGACGTTCTCATAAGAGAAAATAAGTTCAAGAGACCTGCCAGAACATCCATACCTATAAGGAGACCCTTACCCAATGAAAACATGCTAATTCGTTTAAGCAGCATCTTGAGAGGGCGAGCAATAAGGCAGCAAAAGTCGGTGCTGCACTATCGCGACTAATGCCAAATATAGGTGGGCCAACGCAGGGCCGAAGGTTACTCCTAGCTAGTGTAACTACATAAATTAATAACTACATAAAGAAAATCGGCGTAGTGACAATACTCAAAAGGAAGTTTGGAAATCCGCAAAAGAATAAACTCTAGCTGAATGACAAAGACGATGGGACTCCAGTGGAAATGAGCGATGGACGCACTGCCTCATACCATGTATTGTTGGCTGGACCAATAGACGACATGGGGAAGTGAATTACTACCTTACGCAGTTTTTGAGCGGACATAGGTGCTTTTGAGCCAACCTACACCACTTCAAGATAAAGGATAATCCAAATTGCTCAGTATGTTTGGAAGCAAACGAAGATGCAGTGCATGTCTTCTGCAACTGTATGCCATACGAAATGGAACGAGAGGAACTCGAGTGGTACCTTAAGGCTAGGGTGACCCATGAGTCAATGATGACAGCTATGCTACCGTCGAAAGATAGCTGGTACGCAGTAAACAACTACGTAAGGACTATTATCAAGAAGGTTAAGAATGACAAAGAGAATAGAAGAGAAGGACATGGCGAAACAGCTGAGTAAAACTGTTGCTAGACGAAGGCCACAGGTAATAGATACAAAACGCTCCTCGGACTGATGCAGAGGAACGTAGGAGCTAGGGTTAAGTACCTCTAACAATAAGTGCTCCTCAGACCGATGCTGAGGAACGTAGGTAACTGAGTTGAGCCCAGGCTCCCTTACCCGATGCAAATGAACGTAGGATGGCCGGTCGAGGCTGCTTGAAGTAGACGACCGGACGATGCGGCAGGAAGCAGACGGTTGGACGATGCAGAAGGAAGAAGATGGCAGGGCGATGCAGAATGAAGAAGACGAGTTTGATCCTGAACCTCTAATCACCTTGGTGGATGGGGGATGTACGGAAATGTCAAACTTCAAAGGAGAAGCCAAAAAAAGATTAGTTAACGGGCCGCACGGAAGTATTGTTCAACGATAGTACCTGTGGGGATATGGTGTCGGAGGGCCACTTGTGCAGAGTTTGCTCTGCCTACGCCACATAGAAAAAAAAACACACACATCCATACGCCGCGCGGGGATGCCGATACTCCATATGTGGCGCGTCCCCTAGGTGGCGGATAGGGGAAAGCTCATCGGCGCGTCGAGGTCTTCTCAACCGGCCAAAGGGTAAAATATAATAAAATATGCTCCGCGGACCAAACAGGCTAGATGCAGAAATCCCGAAGATAAATCAAACATAGATAGTGAGTTAATAACATTACTACCCCAAGTGATGTTATTAACAATTTGATGGGAAACACAGGGAAGGAAAACCGAGACAACTCCAAGTCTCAGATCCCGGAAGGCGGGTACAACGGAGGAAGTCCCAACTACTCCACAGGAGAGAAGTGGAGGAAATAAAGGAGCAGATAATCAAGCTGAAAAGACAGCGTGGCAGGGAGTCGTCACAAAAATGTCAAAGGAAAAGAAGAAAAAGGCAAGCAAAGAGGATAAAAGTGACCCTGGCGTTGCAAACCAGAACAGGGCCAGCAAGAATGGACAGAAAAGGGAAAGTCCTCTCAGATCGGATGCTTCAATCATCAAGGCTGCATTTAAGCCAGTTGTTTTACGTGTGGACTATGCCTTGAACCTCCCCACACGGCCCCTCCATGGGGCGCGGGGCAAAGATACGCTCGGCCAACACGATCAATGAATTCACGTTAACATTCGATGACCTACCTACCGATGCCTGGTGACATTAAGTGGGAAGTCAACTTGTCGCTCGGATGGGCGGCGGGATCCATCCTCATCAAGGCTGCAGAAGGAAAGAGCTGTGCAGACATTTTGTCCAAAATGAAAGCTGCATCGGCACTTAATACACTGGGGAATAGCGTAAATAAAATACGTAGAACAGTTGCAGGCGATCTTCTGATAGAGCTTAAATGCACAAAAGAAGTCAAAACCTCGGACTTCCAAGAAGCAGTTGAAACGGTACTAAGGGAAGGCGCCACAATAAAAACACTCCAGGAAGAAGAAACTTTATTAAATTTACTAAATATGTAATATTTCTAAAAATACTCCGTCAATATCAATTAAATTTGATATGCATATCTATTTTTGTATTCTGAATTCGGGAAAACAGTTATTTTTTATTTTCTCAACTATTTTTTTTTGTGGCAATTTTTTTGATTTTTGAAAAACACTATTTTGCGTTTTTTTAATGATTCCATTGTTACGAACCATTCAGCTAAAATGCATTTGTGAGAGAACGAAATTATCTACTTTTCCTCGTTTGGTCCTTGGGATCGACTGCTTTGTTCGGCTGATAAATAGAAAAAGGTAATTTTTTAAAATAAATTCATATCTCTGAAACTAAACATCATAACCTCACGAAAAAAATCATGTATATGGGTCATGTGTCAAACTATATCCCATTAAAATTTCGAGTGATTTGACTACTAATTTTTTCAATAATATCGATTACTCGATCACAGACGTAAAAAGGCCTTATCGCACTTGAGATTTTGGGAAAATGTAGATATTTTATGTGTTTTGGCTAAAATCATTGCGCAGCTTTTAAACCCCTATGGTTCTTAAAATATCAAGGTTTCAATTTTTTTTGAAAATTTTTTTAATCCTTATATCTCTAAAACAATATAGTCAAATACTTAAAAATTTTATTTGGTGATTAAACATTTCGTTAAGCGGTTCTTAAGTAAAGAGCTAAAATGTAAAGACCGAATTTTCTCAGAACTTTTGCTCAAAACTACCTACTTTCCAAATGGCTCCCTTTCTCCGACGAAGATCGCCAAGTCCGCTTGGCAGAACCGCCAGACCTAGCGAGTAACAGAGCTCCTGTCGGTGGCTTATGGTACTATAGTGAATTGCAAAATAATATCGACGGCTGATATGAGAGCAAGATTAATGTATACATTTTTAATTAAACCTATTATTATTAAATGTATGATAATGTTTTATATGCAATAAAACAGTTAAAAACTTAAACTACTATATCCAATAAATTAAATCGAATGGGGGCGATGATCATATTCAACTTTCCTTTTTTATTTATCAGAGATCTCGATGGTCGTGAGGATAAAGACGTCGTCTGCCGACTTTTTGACAAGAGTTCAAATCCAATGCTCGATTTTTTTTATTTGCTTTGCTTGTAAATGTTCATTTCAATATTAAATTAATCTTATTTTCAAAAAAGAAATTAAATTTATAACAGTTTGTTAAAATAACGGGTAAAATAGCTTGTAACCTACTCTGTTTACGTAAATCTAACGGTCGAAACGGTTTGTATAAAATAAAATTATTTTTTCCTTTTCCGTGAATACGCTTTTCGTAAAAATGTGAGGCGAGTCACCGGCTGAGAGTTGGCGGAACTCCGTGAATCGGGATTAGTGATGCTTCAGTCTGCAACTAAACATTGCAATTCCGATAAAAAACATTAGACTGCTTCTTGTCTCACAAATATACGAAACGCGGAAGAGTGCAGATCGACGGTATACGTGAGTGCGTGAAAGAATAGAAGAAAACATTTGTGTTATTTTTTGTGCGTTGGCGATTAATATTATATAGCATTTCTATAATTATGGCGTGCTTCATACGTGGGTGTAATTCTACAATAAAAAAGAATGGCAACGATAATGACGAGCACTTAGCTATGTTTAGAGCCTCATCAGTAATACATTACGATACCTTAAGCAATAAACGTTTTTTTATAAAAATAAAGTATACATTAAATACAGCTGTATTATGTTTGTTATAGAACGATATTCTTCAATTGTGGCAAGAAGCTATTCCGATTAATGGTAGTTCCTTGCGAAAGCACCATCGTGTTTGCAAACTTCATTTTAAAATTGAAGAAGTAAATAAAACATTTGTCCACACTCTCCCAGATGGAAAAACGTACACATTACCGAAGGATAAGTGTTCGTTAAAAAAAGGTTCGGTGCCTTCGATTTTTCCGATAGTCGCCGAGAGAGAGAGAGAGAGAGAGAGAGAGAGAGAGAGAGAGAGCGAAGCCAAAGATCGAAAAGTCATTCGATGTTTTATAGATGACAATTATTTTCAACAACCTGTTGATGCGCCTAGTCAGTGGTCTAATGCCGTATAAAATTATAATATATCATGTTTCTATAGTACGGTATTAATAATTATTTTTCTTAGGATCTTTTCCTTCCATTACTACGTCGCCTCCAGCATGTTGTAGCAAGGAAGAAAATGGTATTGACCATAGTGAAAGGTATTTGGAAAAAGATGAAATTGCACAGAGTACGTTTCATCCGATTCGTACGTCGTCTCCTATATGCAGCATCAACCAAAAGAATGATGTAGACGATATTAGCGTGAGGGATTTAGAAACTGATAAAATTATAGAAAGTACGTTTTCTTATACATTCTATTATTCCAATATCATTATTAATTATAACAATAATAATATGCTTTTTAGATACGGCATCAAATTCCTCGACAGTGGAGAAAAGAACGTCAAATTGTATGTCAGTGCAGATACAAAATGCCACAGCAAAGTCTTTAGAAGAGTTAACTAATTACGAAAAGAGTGAGTATTTACGAAAATTTATGCACAAAAAGAATTCGTTTTTTTAACACACGCCCGATTTTATTTTCTTAAACGCATAGTGGGAATAAAAGTAACTAATTTTATAAAACGTTCTCTGTATTATCGAAACCAATCGAATACGCGTAAGTTGTGCAAATGCAATCTCCTAGATTCTTACTGCTAAGGTCGCATTCTGCATGAAAAAGTTCACTTTTTCCTTCTCAATAACACACAATAATGTAGTAATTAAATACTTAAATAATTTTGTTCTTGCAATAAGAAATCTAATTTTAAATATTTATGATACGAAATAAATTATTGTAAAAACAGTAGATTCTGTCTCGCCCGTTACATCCACAATTGAGGATCATTCACAGCAAAGCAGTAGATTCGACGAATATTCCAATACATTACATGAATCTATATGCCCACCTGTCAATGTACAATTTCAACAAATTTATAATGACTTAATGAAAAATCCACAATCAATTCCATTACCTGCTGCGTGGATTCCGCAAGTTATAACAAGGGGACTTAAGTGCATTATGTGGACTGAATGGAAAGAAGGTTACAGAGCAATAGCAAAACGGATCGTTCTTTTTTCAAATATGACCTTAAATGTAAGTAATTAAAGAATGTGGTGATACAGGACTAAGTTAAATAATAAATAATAAGATAAGAAATCAATATACTGTTTGTTGTACAGATTTACATCGATGAATATTTAGTATATATTGACAACTTTAAAAAAGTTAATGATGTCCACGACATTGCGAAGCTAATTTCACATGTTTCGTGTGCAGTATTTCCTTGTGAGAAAATTGATGGCATAAAAAAGTAAATTGTATTACTAAATTTATAATTATTTAATTCTTTGCAATGTATTTGTACTTAGCGATTTTTCATCAGCAATTTTTCACAAAGATTTATTTATCTTTTTTATAAAAATTACATATTAATTTTTAGATCACCCAAGTGCCTAGGATACATTACTACAGGGAAATATTCACCTGGTCCTAAAATAAGCCGATGTAAGGAATGCAGTATTGTGAGAGCTACCTTACAAAAAAGAGTTCTATCAATAAAATCCGTAAAATAAGAGAACGCCGCAAGATTTAATAAGTATTAATACATTAATTTAATACATTAATAAGTAAGAATTTTAAGAAAATGAAGAATAGACTCACTAAAAAGGTACGTTTATGCGACGATTATACCTTGGTAGAAATGTTGGAAGATTGTTTTATCGTGGTTGGGAGGGTTATTTGAACATATTTGTTTTTTTAACAATATTAAAATCAACGAAACCAGGATTATAATTATCTACTAAATGCACTTTCTATTATAAAACTTATAATAACATTCATTGTAGATTGATGCATTGAAACTTAAGATCAATAATCTGAGAACTAAATGCTCTAAGGCAGATATAGAAGTACTAAACAATGCTTGCGCCCTGCTTCCGCCCTGCTTCCGGAAAGTCAACAGAGTGCTGTGCGAGCATGTTTTAATGCGTCGACAGTAAAAGATCACAGAGGCGTCAGATATACCAATCAGTGGATATACGAGTGCTTACTTTTACATATTAAAAGTCGTAAAACGTATTGTCATCTACGTAACCATAATATACTCGCTTTGCCGTCCATACAAACGTTGAGCAGTTATATTAAAGTGATTAAAAGTAGTTATGGTTTTGATACAAACACTTTAGATGTACTGAAGAAAAAAACGCAGTCCATGGATCCATCAGATTTACGTGGTACGTTTGATTATGAAAAATAATTGATATTTTGAACTAATTACCGTGTGTCTAAAATGTATAATGTACGTCATCAACGTATTTGTAAACGGTTTGTGTATATACGGCAGTCGGCGCTTGCGCAAAATGGTATGCAATCGAGGGTGCGTTCCACCTACCGTCCGTAAATTTACAGAGCATGCGCACCGATGTTTTTGCGCGCTGATGCTGCGCGGTGATCGGGAGCAGACGCTTCGTGAGAGTAAAGGCGAGTCCGCATAAACGACTGCGCGGTGCGTCAAGTTGGCATAATTTGTTGTGCCGACAAGAGGTTAGAGACTGTCGCACGAAAAATGGAGGAGTGCGACAGTAATGAAGTAAAATTATCAGGATTTGATCCGGTTACAAAAAGAAATGTAAATTTCTTCGTATATGCGGATACTGCACAAAAAGCAAGTCAAGGTAAATGGTGTCCTTACGTTATCCAATAAAATGTTATGTATGATTTGCTTTTCATTTCAAATTATGAAGATGCGTGTAATAATTGTACTTATGCCGGATTAATGGAACGTGTGAAACTAAACTTTATAGTCTGTATGCAAAGTGTATTAATGTTTTCTTAGATGCTGATTATAAACAAAAGCTAGTAACGCAAATGGGTAAAATAATAGACGATCAAATAAAAAAAAGTAGCCAAAGTACTAATGTAAGCATCGCTAAGGCAGTTATGCCCATGGAATTTGATGATGGAACTGATAAATTTACATTATATCTAACACCAACAGATTTTAAGCGTGCTGGAACAGGTGAAATTTATCATAATTTTAAACATATTATATATATATGTGTGTAAATAAATTTATAATATAGACATTTGTACTTAAATTGCTTATAGATATGAAGTTGCTGCTCAATTATATGAAGCCCACAAAAAAAGACTTCAGAGAGGATTAAAAGAAGACGTTCTTGAAACGAATCAAGATACGTCAAGTGAAAGTAATTGTAAAACACTAGATATCTATGATATAACAACAAAAGAGACTTATCATTTGACCCTTTCTTCTTCTGACTAGGAGCATACAACTACAGTATTTTTATTTTTAAACTTTTTTTATAGATGAAAAATTCGCCCTACAGTTATTAGAATCATATTAAATTAATGTCTAACCTTCCCGTTAACCAAATAGACAATGTAAGTGCTTGTCAGTATGAAGAAAATGATCAAAATCAAGAAAATATCTACAGCAATGTAAATGTCGTTCTTGTGGTACCACAGCCAGAACAAGTTAAAGAAACTGTAAGATTTATTAACAATGTTGATATATAAACATAGATTAATTGATGTTCAATAATCTACTATTTAATTCCAGAAAAAAAGATAGTAATCGAGCTAAATGGAATCAAGAATCCACCACTTGTCTTCTTTCAACTTATAAGAAGTATTGCGACATTTATGATGCTGGTAAACTGACTTACGACAAGCTTTGGCGTTCAGTACACAAAGGCATGCAGGATGGGGGTTACGATTTCACAATCACCCAATGCTCTAACAAATTAGACCAATTAAAAAGAAAATACAAAGAAGTGATGGATAATAATGCAGAAACGGGTAAAAACCCCATTACCTGCGAATTTTTTAATGTAAGTTTATAGTTTATAATCTACATAACAAAATTGAAATAAAATATAAAAAATAATACATTTTCTGTAGGAGTTACATGAAATGTACCACAAAAACCGTGGATCAAACCACTAGCAATGGCAGGCTCCAACTTGAACATGGATATGGATACAGTTGATGAACAATATTACAAAAGTAGTAAGTATTATAAAAATAATAGTACGATTCAATAAAATAATGCAATATACACTTTCTTGTTTACAGAAAAAACAAAACTTTCTGCAAGAGCTCTGAAAAGTTATTTTGTAGAACAAACTCTAGAAAACCAGAAACGTCGACTGTAATTGGATGAAGAGTACAAGAGAGAAAAATTAAAAATACTTCGAGACATGTCAAATAGAAAGTAATAATGAACTAGTTTTTTTTTTATAATTTATTAATTATTACAAGTTGAAACATCGAATTCTTAAAAATTTTAAATTTTGTTTAATTTCTTACGAAGTTAAGAAATGAGTTACAGTTGTTGTGATAAAAATAGTTAGTAGTCATTATCAAAGGATGAAAATTCCATTAGCTGATATTGTATTAGATTTAAGAAAAAACGTTTTTACTCATTATGAGTATTATTTTTTGAGAAATGTAAAAACAATTATTGTGATAATAATTCATAATAGTTTTTGATTTTCTATTGACATTATGAAAAAATAATGGTAGATTTGTTTTGAAAAAGTATAATTATTTGTGATTACCCTTTAAAGGGATGAAGATTTCATCCGTAGGTACGGTATTAGATAAAAGAAAGTTTATCAATGCGTATTTTTGTTTTATAGACAAATGATTAATGCTATAAAATTGTTATGCTAAAAATACGTAGCAATCGAATATTTTAATAATTATAAAAAATACAATATCATATTTATAGTAAGAAGTATCACATATGTAGTAAAAATAATATTTATTTTCCAATAACAATAATGATGAAAATTGCATGCGTTGAAATTTTATCAGATAATAAGAAAGCTTGTTTATGATGCCCATTGTTTTTTAAAATAAATAAAAAAAAGTCATTGAAAAATCATCAATGCAAAAGTTTGTAGTTACTTAATAGATGCGACTGGTGTGTTAATAATACACAAAATACAATATTGTATTGTTTTTAGGGCAATATATTGGTATACTTGTTCTTCAAATAATAGTAACTTGTCATTATTCTTTATGAGAATATTATCAGATATAAGAAAGTTTGTTTCTAATAATTATTATTGTTATTTTTAAACATATTTTTTAAAAAATGCTATTGGAAAATCAAAAATAAAATTACTTCCATAATAGAGATAAATAATAATGAAGCCAAAAAACAATGAAACGCTTAAGCATTAAAAGTTATAGAGTGAACATTTCATTCATTAGAGTTGTATTAGATATAAGACAAAAATGTTGTTCATAATTTATTTATTTTGAAAGTAAATACAAATTGATTGAAACGTGAAAAGTGGTAAAAGGTTTTTATATAATAAGCAATGAAAATTACATGGTACTTTAGAATAATGCTTTATTTTTATTTAGTTAACATTTGCATTAAGAATACGTGTAAGTTCTTGCCTTTTTTGAATTCCTCGTTGTTCTAATTCATCATTAACCTGAACTGGTCCTACATTTTCATCTTGAATTTCTGGAATAACAATTGGAAATTCTAAGTCATCATTTCTTTTTAGACAAATATTGTGCAAAACACATACACATATAATGTAATACGGAATCAAATGTGTGTTTCGCATTGGAAGCTTGTCTGAGAAAAACCCCCATCGTCCTTTTAAAATGCCAATTGCTCTCTCAATCATTGTACGTATTGATGACAATTTTTTATTAAAATACTCTTCTTCCTAAAGAAGATGCCTATTTCTAATATACGGAACAATAACATTACTTTGTAGTGTATATGCACTGTCAGCAAGCGAGTGGGTATCGTTGGGGAAATAATTGTCGTTACACATTTGCTGTAAACCTGACTATCGTTGCACACGATTATCATGAACTGAACCAGGTAAACCTGTAAAGCAATGGATAAATTCTAATCTATCATTAAATACAACCTAAAAAAATTATTATTATTTTAGAACTTGTCAAATATATTTCTTTTTAGACCTTATAAATAATATTCTCATATTACTTACTTGTAAATGTATTGAATGAAATCCTTTTCGATTGATGTATGATTGTGGATTATCTTTTGGAGCAGAAATCCTAATATGTGTACCGTCCAAGGCACCTATTACACCTGGAAATCTTGTATTTCAATGAATTCGGTCAGCTGTTTCTTGAGCTTCTCTATGCGAAGGCCAACGAATGAATACATTCCGTAAGTTACATATGGCTTGTACAGCTCGCTTTACTGCTCGCCATGCAGTGGCTTTTCCCACATCAAACTTAGATGTAACAGATCTGCTTATCGCAATAAAGATAAATGTTATTTTAACGCAAACTAAATTCTTAACTTCTAAAAAAAAAATAAACTCATACCTGTAAGAATCAGTACATATAATGCTATATATAATTGTTTTGCAGGATCAATACGGTGTCGTCCTTCTAAATTTGGTCGTATTGAGTACAGCAAATATTCAAATGTTCCTTGAGATAACCTGCAAAATTATTAAATGTATGCAACTTAATATAACTTCACTTATATTAGTAGATAAAACAAATCAAATAAAATGACGTACCTGAAAGTTTCTTCAAAATCTCTCTCATTATATCTTACAATTACTGTCTCAATAAAATTTTGAGCTCTCGGAATTCTTCTTCTGTAATCATCACGGTCCCCTCCAAAAATGTCATCAAAAAGAAGCACATTCAAATCATTCTCATTATCACTTTCATCAGATGAAGATACCATATCAACTAACATCAAAAGATTTTCATTTATATTTTCCATTCTTCCTGTCAGTTAAGCAATTGTTTGATGTATGTACTTAGGCATGCGAATAAGTCAAAATAAACAAACAGACATCTGACGCCGAAGCAGAAATTATTAACAGTCACTTTGTTTATAGAACACCTGCAGCCAACTTATAGAAAAAAAATAATCACCGCGCATCAGTCGTTCATGCGGATTCGCCTTTACTGTGACAACGTCTGCTCCCAACCACCGCGCATCATCGGCGCGCAAAAATAATAGTGCGCATGCTCTGCAAATTTACGGACGGTAGGTTGTACGCACCCCGAGAATTATGACAAAAAAAAGCACTGAGAAGTACTTCGTGCGCACAAAGCTTATATTCGCATATGCTAAAAATTGTATGGTATAATTAAAAAATACTGTTTGACGTACGTAACTACCCTTACTAAAAAAGTCTGCAGATATTCATGCAGAGAAATCTGCAGACTAATCAGCAGTTATGTTATTCACGTAAGTGTGGAATTTGGAAGAGACGAGTACGCGATTCACTTAAGAATACGTTTTATATACTACTTATTAAAATGCCAGATTTTCACAGTACTGCGTAAAACTGATTTCGGATACTATTGCGCGAAACTTTGAATTCCGCTCACACACTCGGTATTTATCTACACACACTCGTGCCAAACAATTTTAGGTATAACAACCATATGCAAATCCCACAGTGAACATTTCATCTCCTTTAACATTTTCGAGCAAACATATTTATCACAGTATTTTCGTAATATACTATTGCGTACGTGAAAGCATATTTCCCGCTCGTCAAGAATTTTGTACAGTTTCTTTTTGGGCAGAAAATTTGGTCTCGTGTACCGTTTTGTGTACGTACCGCGTGCCGTACATAGAATGACCTATTTGTAAAAGCTTATATGACAGGACATGATTAATTTTGGTATATTAATTATAGTAGTGCGTGGAATAAGACCGCAATTATTTTCGGTGAAAAAATGAACGAAACAATATTTATACCTTTTTTTATATTTACGGATAGGTATTTTGCTAGTTGACCAAATGAAACTGTCGAAAAGCGTTTCATTCAACCGTCAAAATTTAAAAATGGAAGGTTTCACCGATCTGGGCATATACACACCAAAAAATCAACAGGGACAAAAAGGAGATCACGCACTTGTGATAATGTTCCAACCATTCAAAGGGAAATGGGTGCAAACACTAGGCTGCTTTCTTAGTAAAGGCAGCGCAAATGGCACTGTATTACACCATATAATGGTAGAGGCCATCATATTAGCCGAGAGAGCCGGCTTGAAAGTTGATGGAATTGCAAATGATGGCGCATCTTGGAACCGCTCAATGTGGGATTTGTTTGGTGTGACAGAAGTTAACGTTAGCGTTGAGCACATAGTTGAGCCGCTGCGTAGATTATGGTTCTTCTCTGATTTTCCGCATCTTATCAAATTTACATGTTTACGAAATTTTTTCTCGAAACAAAAAAAATATGACAAGATCTGGGTAAGCACATTTTTAAACACGTGTCATAACAAATAGATTATAATAATATATAAAAACCATAATGAATATTGGTAAACAATATCTCCGTTAAAAATAAAATTTGTTTAGGTATATGTATATGATATAGTCCCCGGGCACAGAGTCAACACAGAGAAATTATTAAAGTTTTTATGCAAATTGCTATTACAATATACTAAAAACTAATCAATTGACTTACAGACACCTGATGGATATATTAGTTGAAAATATTGGTTCGCTTTATTAGCGATTGAAAATCCCAAAGATTATAATTTAAAAGTAAATTATCATCTCAGAGAAGAGCACATAAATCCGCAATACTACCAGAAAATGAATGTAGCTCTAGCGTTTCAGGTAAATTGCATTTAATGGACACAAAGTCAAAACGCTATTATACATAAGATAGATTCATACTTTAATAATTAATTATACAAAAACCTTACGATTCATATACATGTACTATAGTTCTTCGGAGTTGCTGATAGCATGGAGTTACTTCAGGATAAACACCCAGATCTTATAGATTGTAATGGATCTATAAAGTTTTGCCGAAGAATGAAATCCTTAATTACGGCTATGAACAGCAGGACGCCGCCAAATAGCTTAAAACCAGGAAACGACATGTGGAAGGTATTTTTTAATTTCGAAATTTTTTTATGCATGGAATATATTCAATTATGATTATTACGATTTCATTAATGTTAATGTATTTATACATGTGATATTTACTTCACAGAGTATTGAGTCTTTCATTACTTCTATTAAAGTATGGGAACAAAACTCAAAAAACGCAAAAAATCAATTTGAGTTTATCACTGATTCAACGTGCTATGGATTGAAAGTATCACTGAAAGGACCTCTAGAAATTTGCACATTTCTTGTCGAGAAATGCAATTTTAAATATTTGATGACATCTAGATTGAATCAGGATAACCTGGAGGTATATACGCGTACACTATAAATCTTGAATATTTTATGAACGGAAATAGCGTTAGCGTCATTGTTTTTTACGTACGTTTTCGCGTACGCGAATGAGGGCCTTTAAACAGACCGTTATTGTAATCGTGCAATTTCGTAAATTTCGATACTGCGATATAACAATAGAATTAAAAAAAAATGTTTTTTATGAAATCCAGTTTCGGGTCAGGTATTGTCTAATAAATAGTACATACATTACGCATTTATTATAATTATAACCCTTCTAATATAACAGTAGTATAGTGCATAATGTATGGCGATGATTAAAAACAATTACGTACTGAAGCATAATCAATTAGGGATTATATTTTAAAATTAAATAACATTTCAGCGATTTTTTGGCGAAAAAAAGAAGATGATGACTCTGAAGCATACAAATTAATTAGAATGCGCACAAAGGGTTTTCTAATTGAACCTTCAATGTGATTATTTGCTTTAATAAGTTCTCTAGAGCAAGCCACTTTAAAAATATTAAATACGTCAGCAATTAATGCTGATACAATTTTTGAAATTACGAAAGCTGTGAGTGAACTGTCGCCCATTTCTTTAGTCGGCTGCAAAACCCATAACTTCCTTTTCACGCACAGGGTTATTACGTTTTTCTTGACGACTAGATTATTTTTTGTTGCTAAACAAGCAAATAAAAACGATTGTATTGAAAAGGAGAGAACAAGGGAAAAAAGAAAGTTGAGCAAATTGGCGTATGCTTCAGACCATGCTAAAGATTTGGAATTGCAAAATACAAGTGTAAAGAACTCTAAAAGGAAGCGAAATTTGTCAATTACTGGCTCCCGTAAAAAGAAATCTAAAACGAGTAATAAAACCAGTTGTTAATTGAATTTCATTGTTATTTTATTTTATCTATTCCATTGCGTTTGTATTATATAATAAATCGAAAAGAATATTTTATAACATACTTGCAATATTATAATATATCTACAACTTTTAAAATTATTATACCCTAATTCGAAGAAACGAAAAAGAAATTAAGTTTATAATAATTTGTTAAAATAATATTTTATAGATTTATGTAAACAGTGTGGTTACAAGCTATTTTACCCGTTATTTTAACAAATTATTATAAACTTAATTTCTTTTTCGAAAATAAGATTTATTTAGTATTAAAATAAACATTTACAAGCAAAGCAAATAAAAAAAAATTTTTTTTAAAAATCGAGCATTGGATTTGAACTCTAATCAAAAAGTTAGCAGACGACGCCTTATCCTCACGACCATCGAGATCTCTGCTAGATAAAAAGTGAAAGTTGCATATGATCATCGCCCCCATTCGAAGGTTTAGTAAAAGGCTTAAGTTTAATTTAGTGGATATAGTAGTTTAAGCTTAAGTTTTTAGCTGTTTTTAGGATGCAAATTTTGAAATGAAAATTGATATAAAAAATTACCATACACTTATAATAGGTTTAATTAAAAATTTACATTAAATCTTGCTCTCATATCAGCCGTCGATATGATATTATTATGATAATATAGTACCATAAGCCACCGGCAGGAGCTCTGTTACTCGCTAGGTCTGGCGGTTCTGCCAAGCGGACTTGGCGATCTTCGTCGGAGAAAGGGAGCCATTTGGAAAGTAGGTAGTTTGGTCTCCTTCTCTCTTCCTCCATGATGCAAAACAATAGGA
>JAZHPH010000076.1:557288-569826 GCA_037356405.1 Nasonia oneida
AGGAGCTCTGTTACTCGCTAGGTCTGGCGGTTCTGCCAAGCGGACCTGGCGATCTTCGTCGGAAAAAGGGAGCCACTTTCGGCGATTCGGGCCATAGGAGTTTGGTCTCCTTCTCTCTTCCTCCATGTTTTGCATGTTAGTGGCACGTCCAGGATATAATAACCAAACATAATAATTATGTGCTTTTTAAAGTTGTCGACTATTCCTCGCGTATTAACATGTTGACTGCATATAATTAAAATGGGTTGCGAAAGTGAGGAAATGAGCAATGATGAACCTGAAGTGGAATTTGTACAATATGCCCTTGTCACTTTTTAAAGGATAATGTGAGCAAAGTAGTGAAGGTAGATTGTCTTAAGGTTGATCGCAACGAGCAAGAAAATTTTGATCCATTAAATTGTTCAGACTTTGATTCAAAGCATAAGTATTACATGCGGTGATATTATTGTAACCAAGAGGGTTACTGATGTGAAAATACAGAGTGCGATCATGAATTTGATATTTATTCAGCTTTTATAAGATGCTTAGGAGGTAAGCCATATAGTATAGAGACAACATACAATAATTATTATTATTATTTTAAAAAATAGTAAAACATTCATTTTTTATGTCAGAAACCGAAGAAAGTGTTCAACAAAAATCAGAAAGTAAGAGAATACCTCCAACCAACAAAAAGTATGTATCAACAACAGACGATAAAGATGTTAATTTTGAAGAGGTCGATGAAGTTCATGAATTGAAAAAAGTATTTTGAATTTTTTTTATTGTTTTTGATTTGATAAAAAATATGATATATAGTTTATTTTAATTATATTGTATTTATTTTTAGGTAAAAGAAGATATTTAGATTAAAAAAAAAGATGGCTCAAAAAGGCAGAGACGATAAAGTTTTGAAAAAATTGAGAAACCGTTTTGAACTTCCAGTATTTTTAGACTCTCAGAATAAAGTTAACGATGCAAGAAATACAAATAATAATCAAAATATTAACATTATAAGAAATGTAAGAGTTCAATTACAAGATTTCATGACAACGAAGGCTAAAGCTTCACAAAGTAAAGTTGGTTTTAAATATTCATACATATTTAGATGCATGTCCTCGTCAAAGAAGGATTGAAAAGGGTTACAGAAGGCCAATATATGTTTGTAAATCTGTTCTAATCTTTTATAAAATCGTTTCCTTTGATAAATGAGTTTTATCAATCTGTAAATGTGTTTTTGCAACGTAGTTGGATTAAAACTGATAGAAGCGGATATTTCATAAAATATTTTCAATCTGTTTTTTTGAACATTTTAGATAAGTTTCAATACATTCGAATCCTTTTAACAAAGAAAATCTGTCAATATATTTAAATGTTCTTCGAAAAATTAATTGCTTTATTAACTTATATTGTAGGATGATAGCCAAAAAGAAAATTCATATTCGCCAACAAATTCACAATCACAGAGTGCAGAATCAAGCCCGGTGTCATCCGTCTCAATGGATTTTGATACAAGAAACATGCTGTGTAGAAAAGCTTTGTTTGGCAGATTATCATCTAAAGATTTGCAGTCATCAGAAAATAACACTGCTGTATCTCCTGTCACAGACGCACACGTCTGCAACGCGAGCAGCGAAGACGAGTCAGCGATAAGAGTCCGTCGAGCCGTACTACGATGCATAGAGACCGAATGCATCGTAGACGTTAGCTCAGTGGTTAGAGCTCCCGCTTGTTAATCTCGGGGTCCGCGGTTCAAGCCCGCGTCTACTCTTTTTCGCTTTCCGACTCCGTCTGTTACACTCCTCAATCGCTATCAAATGGTACAATTGATTTCAATAAATTATTTGAAAATCCAAGAAAAGAGGATCTACGCAGAAAGAGACCAGTACCCGAAAACACCAATGGAAATGCAATTGAGAGACAAGAAAGTGCAGCTAATAGGTCAATGGTTCCCATTGAAACTCAAAATAATAATAATACTGCAAATCTTGATGATAATGCAAACAACGCAGGTTTGGCCAATGTGAATAATGCAGATCTCGACAATGGAAATAATGCAAACAACGCAGGTTTGGCCAATGTGAATAATGCAGATCTCGACAATGGAAATAATGCAAACAACGCAGGTTTGGCCAATGTAAATAATGCAGATCTCGACAATGGAAATAATGCAAACAACGCAGGTTTGGCCAATGTAAATAATGCAGATCTCGACAATGGAAATAATGCAAATAATGATGGAAATAACCAGAACGGAGCTATTGTCGATAATGACAATGAGCAGGATAATGGTGAACAAATATCAGGTTAGTAATTTATATGTATTTATTTTTTATTTTTATTTATTCTTTTTTTTTGAGATTTTATATATTCTATTTTTATAGATTCAGAAGGTGAATGTATCAATTATAAGGAATACGTGCTTGAATGTATAGATTACTATGCAAAAGCAAGAGAAGGTCATGCTTGCACGAAAGAGAAAAAAGATACACCATAACTGAAACTGGAGAGGTTAGTTTTATTTCATTTATAAACATGCATATCTATACTAGACATAAGTATCAACTTACACCACGTAGTGCTATAAACTAATAAAATGTTTATTAATTTTTTACACTATTCATTTATGTACTAGATGTACTTGGGTGAAAACATCACAATCGATAGAATGAAATGGGACCTTCTGCAAGTTGAAACACACTTGTACTTTTTTGGTGGACTCGCCGTACACCTGTGGGGTGGACCAAGATAACTTGCCAATAGAGCTCTAGACTTATCTAAAGTTAAGGACAATATACCTGGAAGATCGCCAATCACATTGATTGAAGCAAATCTTCTTCATCTTCTAATTAGTAAGTATTACAGTGTATGTTTGACATTTTAATATTAAGGGGACCTAAACATCTTAAATTATCAAAAAATAAAAAAATTGAATTTTGTTTTTATAGGTTACTTAAATTGTTCAAAAACAATTTTTATATATGCCATATACCAGGTATGACATGTATGCGTAGGCCAAAATCCACAACTTTTTTATTTGAATTTGAATACATATCCCCACACTCACTCTCTAATTATATGTGTTTCAAGCAGATCTACCACAGAAAAACTGCTCTCCGATGCCCAGATTCAAAGTAAGTCTGTGGTAGCAGCAAAAATGAAAATATTGGATTTTGGCCTACGCATACATGTCATACCTGGTATATGGCATATATAAAAATTGTTTTTGGTTCTTTACAGTATCTTTTAGTTTATAACATTGTTTAAATCATTTTTTAAACAATTTTAGTAACCTATAAAAATAAGATTCAATTTTTTTATTTTTTGATAATTTAATAATTGATAGTCCCCTTAAACAAACAAAAATTTAAAAAATTTTTGTATGACAGCTTTTAGGTTTATATTTCGATTTCTTACAAAAAGATAGAACTTTGACAAACATTGAACGAGCAAAAATTGTATCAAAGTCCATCGAAAATATGAGATATAAAATAAGAAATCTATGCTCCAAGGAAAAAAATGGCAAACAGAAACATACAAAGAAACGTTAATGCAGTGCAGAAAAAGAAAATGCGTTACAATTTTAAGTCTAAATAAATTTTTAGAGTTTTTATCAGTGTACAATTAGAGTTTTTATCAGTGTACATCCAAGTACAGAAATAAAAAAATGTGTTAATTTAGTTTTAGAATAAACAAACATGTAACAAAAGTAACATGTGTTCATTAAATTATTAAAAATAATTTATATTAATAAATTACCTAAGTAATACATAAGAACTGTATATTTATTACTATTATATTCCGTTACCATTATTTCCGGTTATTAATAATTCGGTAATTAAAATAATTTAAAAATGTTTTTCAAATATTTTTTTAATTTTCAGTATATCACGAGAATATCACGGGATTATCGCGTGATAATCACGTGATAAATTGGTCGAAAATATCACGTGAATTGCTTGTGATTTTCTCGTGAGTCTCACGGGATAACCACGTGATGATCACGTGATTTTTTTCAGTAGGGAACTTTCGCATCTACTGATGCAGTTTAAAATGTCATTTCTCATTCCAGGCTAATAATATCTTTCTCTTATTTTCTGGTACGTTTGATTTGTACCTTAATGCTCACCTGTTAGGTTATCGTGTAGGTTTGCTATAATCTGCTTCCGTTCGCTCTCACTGGGTAGTTTGACCTTTCCATAGCAGATAGTTATTTTGATTGTTGAATTAGTGAAAACCCGCATGAGCATTTCGCTGATTAAACCAGGTTCTAGGTCATCAGTAAGGTCTCCTCGTCTTGAAATTCTGAAACTTTTGATATCTCTGTTAATCATTATCTGTTTGAGGTTCATCAGTGCGTTGTTTAAATCTTCAATTCTGATGCTATTAAAGTATTTTTCCTTTGATACCACAGAAAACACATTATACTTTTTGTAAGATTGACCAGTATTTCACCAATTTTCGGCTTCTTGTTTTTCATATTGTATAGTTCTATCGCTCTTACTTCTTTTAGTAATTTTGATATTGAGCTGTTGTATTCGTAGTCTTTCGAAATGAAATGCACTATATTATCCTTTTTGTACGTTAGGCATTCTCTCACTGTTTTCACATTATCTTTTGGTGTTACACAATTTACAATTTTTTCTACTGTTATTCCATGGTTGCTCTTCAGACTTGTTGTTGTGGTTCCATATCTTTTATTAACAGGTGCTAATTCTCTGAGATGGGCCAAGGAAAAGGTATTATTGTTTCGGGCGGTTTTGAATATCTAATATTTACTTCTGATGGCTCAGTGTCTTCGATTTTTGTTAGAACTCCTTTATTCTTTTCCTTCTTTGTGGGTTCTGTACTATTTACTATCGGTTGAGAATGTTTTATTTTGTATGTGTCAGATATTTTTCCTTCTCCTGGTATAATTATAATGTCGCTGCTCAAATCTGATTCATGATCTGAGAGGGAGAGAGTCACGATCATTGTCCATTCTCTTTTAAAGTTTTGCTTATGTGCGATCTATTAATTCTTTCACCTTTTCTCCTAGGACTTGGTTCATATATTCAGTACCATAATGCGGATTGAGTTCGTGCATTCTAAAACGCATCTGTCCAGTGATTTCTTCTCCCTCAGAGATACAATGGTAAGTCGTTAATTGAATCGTGCTCAGAATCCACTTCGTCCTTTTCTGGCTTTATGATCTTTTCCTGATATCTCTTTAGACTTCCCTCAAACTTCTTGCATGCTTCTTCTACTTCTTTCTTACGTAAAGTTGTCCTTATGGAACTTTCCTTCATGGAGTCATCATCGGTGTTTATTTCCGTGGTTGACGGTTCTTTTGCACTGACTAGCACTTCAATGTTACTGATCGTTCTATTCTGACTGTCGGTTGATGACATGTCTCCATCTGAATCGGGGCAGTAGGGTTTTGTATGTAGAATATGAATCCAAGTCTCTAGAAAGAATTCGCCAAACCAAAAAAAAGTTATACGGTTCACAAATAACCTCAAATTTGCAGAAAAATGTAGAACATTATAGTAATGAGTTAATATTCTACAAAAACCATTGAATCTTGTAATTTATGTTGATCACTCATCTTATTGCTGTATATAAAACGAAAAGTAAACATATTTGGTTAAAAAAAGCCAAAAATGAATCCCCCGATATGGAGAAAAATCATGAAAACCCCTATTTTATGTTTATTGATATTTATATACATATACAGACATATATGTATAAATGTGTGTGTGCACATATATATGGCCTAAGTGTATCCGAAAATTTATTAAAATTTGACAAAATGAATAAGATTTAAATTAAAGGAACAAAATAAACTACAACAGAGTAAAGAAATGTTATCAACGTATATATATTTTTGTGCATTTTTAAGCCATTTATTAATAATTTTGATGCAAGAAAAAATGTAAATAAATGATGTTTTCACTAAAACATAAAAGTAGTAAAAATGTATACATTTGTTCTTGCTTTAATGATGCGATAACATTTTCTGGATTATGGTCTTATATTAATTAATACAAGTTTATTATTATCCTTTTTACAAGATAACAGGTTTTGCTGTTTTAAAGGTAATAATGCAAAAATCAGGAAACATAATTACACCATTGGAAAACTGAGAAAAAAGTAAACAAGATACGTATTTTTTTAGAATTTTTTCAAATACATTTAAGCACGTAAAATTTAGCATTTACCTAAAATATCAAAATTTGACAATTCTAAATGTAATGCAATCTATTTATAGACACTAATTGATGTTACTTGTATAAATAAAAATCTGATGCTTCTAAGAAAGAATATATAACAAAACAAATAGGATGAGGCATTTTCTAGTATAAAAATATATTCGACTCTAAATCATAAAGTAATTAGTAAGTACATATAAATATGTGTCTATGTGAGTATGTGTGTTTGTGTGTGTTTGTGCCCAGGTGAAAAGAATCTCTTGCATATAAATTTTAATAAACATAAGTTTTTATTAGACTTGAATAATAATAGTTTATAAAGTGCGAAATTTGAAGTCTATACATAGTTTATAATATTTAATAAAGTTTTAGTATTAAGCTTTTATTAGTTTTTTTTTTAATTCCATAAATTTTCAGCTCTTATTAGATTTTATTAGTTTTTGTACGTAGGAAATAAACTCGAAGTTAAAAGCTAATAACAGTTAAATTCATCTCATTAGATTTTAGTAGCTTTTATTTATTTTGAGTGTTTTTAAAAATAATGAAAACAGATAATTCAAAAATATTTTGATTCGTGATATAGGAAGACAAAATAAAGCATAATTTATAATAGTTATTAGGAGTATCAGCTTTTTGAAAAACTAATACAGACTGATCCTAAGAATTATATATACCTATAAATCATAAATTACTAAATGCAATTATTTTTACAAGTTATTAATAGTTATTAGCTTTTTTGTAAGGTGACACGTTTTATATTTTTGTAGTGGAATACTGAAAAGCTAACAAAAGTTAGTAAAAGCTAGAAACTATTATAAATAATTACTAGAGTCTAAAATCCACATATTATAAATACGTTATAAAAGTTATTAGATTTTATTAGATACTTCTATGTAAGTGAATTTCCGCCTGGATGAGTATGAGTGTATACGGCCGATACATGCTATGACTATAAACAAAAGGCCGAAAACTAAACAAAAAGCTTAAATGATTGTTATTGAATTGCACCTGTAGCTCTGGAATGATACATTTCAAGAAAACCGTCAGTGTAGTATGTATTAGATATATGTTCGCCGTTGACCTTTATAGCTGTATCTGTTGCGCGTTGTAAATAAAGGTTTTCTCAAATATATCATAACACGACTTTGAGCTGCTCGTACAGTTTTAAATTCGATCGTTTTAGCTTTTAGTTCAGTTTTTAACAGCGAAGCATAGAGATCAGAGATCATTTGTACAGGTTATTTCAAATAAGAAAAAAAACAATGACTACAACTATTAAAAAAAGAGCCATTTTTAATGCATATAAAACTTCTGGTGCTAAAAGATGTGCTGCGAAAGGAAGCTGCGTTAGGTTTTGTAATGCGTAAATGCGGTTTTTCAGATGATTCAATTATACGACAAAAGTTACGGTCATCGTTTTTTATTAATTTAAAGAGGAATTGGAATCAATTACCTCGTAATAGTCGCAACTTTGTGGAATTTTCAAATAGATTCAAAGATTGGCTTGATGGTGAAATCACTTTTTGTTTAGAAGAAAGACAAAATGTTAGTGAAAATTCAGAGCCTGGTAAGTTATTTTTTCTCTATAATTTCTAATGTTTTTCGTCAAAATATTCAATTACTGTATTATATGTGTATACTATGTATACTTAATCAAAGATTGTTTTTAAAGTAATCAAGTTGTATCGCTGGTCCGTACGAAGACTAACACTGTTTAGATTTTTAAATGAAACTTGAAAAGCTGACCGAAGTAACAGTTTATATATATAGATGTAGCTCTCGATTAAACTTTGTTTTTCGGTATTTAGTCATTTAAAATGGCTTCACCGCGTTTTTGGGCCTGTAGAGTGGACTGTGACGTTTATATATAGACTAGAGTTTGAACAGTGCGCTCTAATCTAGAAGTAGTTTTAGACACATGCGCACTACAAGAGCCAATAACATAACGTCTATCTTGGATTCACTACATCCGGTCATGACTTTTTTTATAGGGGGATAAAGCGCTCGTCTACCATCAGCTCTACTGAAAAATAACACGTGATTAATCACGTGGTTAATTGATCGATAATATCATGTGATTAATTACGTTATTAATTAATCGATAATATCACGTGTTTTTTTATTAGGGAGGACATAGATGCGCAGTTATTATACTTGAGCTAATTAAGTTATTATAATGAGCTAATTAAGGAACCTACGAATTCTGAGACAATGTTCATTTATATGCATTATTACTGATGAGCTCTAGATGTGTTGAAATGCGATAGTGTATAATCCGAATTATTAAAGCCTTCAGTCGTCAGGGGGTCTAAAATTGTAATATCGATTACCTGGAACTTGAAATTAGTAGAGCAAATTTGAGTTGTGCTACACTTCGCGGGATTTGCTGCTCTTCGCGGGGAATTCCAAATTGTGCCACTGTTGTTTGTAAATTTTAACTGTGCTAATTCAACTTCTCGCGGAGCAGTGGTATATAAACGATACTTTTTTTTATGTGTAATAGTGCCTAATAACACTGTCACACAAGTGGAAAAATATATTTAACCTTGAAATTCAAGGTTATTTATAAATTTATGTTTTTTAATTATCTTGAAATCCTGAGGTGATAGAGTAATTCTAAGATCGGATTCAGATACAGTGAGGCTAGATAAATAGGAATATTATAGTCTTGTTCTTGGATCAGACCACTTATTTTTTTTGTGTACCGGTGTAATATTATCACAATTTATTAAAATTTGTTTTAAATAATCAACTTTTTTATTTTAAATTTTGAAATTATGTTAATAATTTATTTTTCATAATTCGTAGCATGTGAACGAGGTAAAGGTAGGCCAAGTATAAAGTATGAAACTGCTTCTGAAACCACAAAATGGAGAAAGCGTTCTGTTTTAAACAGTATTTTAAGTAAAGAAGAGTGTTTAGATCTGGTAAAAAGTAAAATGGTAAAGGAAGGAAATAAGCTAGGCGCTAAGATATTAGCTACATCGGCAAATAATAATCTTATTGCTACACTAGATGAGCAAAAAAAACTGAGCAAATTAAAATGTCTGCAGATAACGCTCTGTCATTGATAGTCGATACACAACAAACAAGACACCATTATAATGTTATGGGAAAAATGCTATTAATCATAATTGCTTCATTTATCCTTCGTACTATAGGGTATTCAGATTTTTATGAATAATTTTTTTATTAAATTTGTATATTAATTGTTGTATCTAGTATTATTGATAAATTGTTTATGATCAATCATTGATTGAATTCATAGTAGAATCCATCTAGTTTTAAAATGTTTTTTTAACTGTAACTGACTATTTGCAAGAAAGTAGTTATTTTTAAGAAATATCATTTTATGATAGTCAGAATTTTCCGTCCTTTAAAGGTTCAAATATATTATTTGTTAACATAGCAAATAATTTGTGTTCTTTTTAGATTTTTCAAGCCAAAAAGAGATCATGTCCAATTGGATTAGAAATATCTGTAACAATGTGTAAAGTTCCGCTACAGAATCTGTTAGAACACACAGTCAAACGACTATGCTCTTATTTAAAATTGAGATAATACAAGACTAATACTCCTTGGAAAATATGGTTTTGACGGCACTAATTTAAATGTATATAAACAAAAAGCTGTGGACGATAAAGCTTTTAATAGTAGTGCATTTTGTTCTTCTTTTGTCCCATTGATACTGCAAAATGAAGATAGATCAATCACTTATTGAAAAAATCCCAGACCATCATCAACTCGCTTTTGCCGGCCAATAAACATCATATTTGAAAAAGAAACTGATGTTTTATGCAAAAATGAAGAACAAAATTTGAAAAAACAAATTGAAGAACTCCATGATATTGCAATAGATAATTTCAAAGTTGGTTTTCAGTTGTTTCTAACAATGATTGATGGGAAAGTGAGTATAAACATTGTATTCAATTAAAAAAAAAATCAATAGGCTATTTAATTAATATTTAAGGAATGCAGATCAAATACTACTTACGTTTCTATTTTTAAAGCTTAAAAACTTGTAAAGTTGTTAGCAGGGTATGATTAATGTAAGCAAACTAAAGAAAGGGAACAAGAAAAATCTTTTTTCTTCATTGATAATTATTCACATTTTTCCTATGTAAAATGTAAATAGTTTTTTACGTATATTGTGTCAAATTCTTAGCTTCTTGCTCGTTTTAAATAGACGCGTTTCTACCAGAGCGTGATCGAGAATTATAAAGTTCGTAGTCTGTTAAATGCGTATTCGTTACATTTATTTCATTATTTTTATCTAAAAATACAAACATACATATCCGGCTATATGTACACATTTATTACATTTTTTTGTAATACTATCAATTCATTACTTTAGCTATGCAATGCTCTTAATAATACGTCAAGTCAGAAGTGTTTTGTGTGCAAGGCATCAATATCACAGTTTAATGACATTAATAATGTGATCAATCGTCCGATTAATGAAAATGCATTAAAATATGGATTTTCTGTCCTTCCCGCCTACATACGATTTATGGAATTAGTGCTTCACATTTCGTATCATTTGGAATAAGGCAGTGGAGAGTACGTAGAAATATTTTATTGACTCAAAGTAAAATTAAACTATCTATAAAACCAAAGTAAAGCATTTACATAACAATGTTATTTAGACTTAGATTTCGAAAGACAACAAAGAGACAATTGATGATCGTAAAAAAAAATTCAAGAACTTTTGCAAAAAAAAATGGGAATAATGGTGGATGCTCCATGCCAAGGAGCAGGCAATACAAATGATGGAAATACTGCTCGAACTTTTTTTAACAACGTTGATATTGTTTCTGAAGTAACAAGTAAAATCTCTGTACTCACTAATCATTTTTTAAATAGACTTTGCTCATTAAAAAATTGTCCTTGTTTTATCATCAGTTTATATCTGAAGCTATCAAAAGAAAACTGAAGACTAGAGAAAACTAAAAACTAAAAAGAACTAAAGAAAACTAAATTAACTGAAGAAAAATGTCGAAATTGAGTCAAAGCCAACAGTAATATTTAGTTTTTAATAGTTATCTTCAGTTTGTAACAGTTATGTTCAGTTTGAAACAGTTATGGTCAGTTTGTAACAGTTATGTTCAGTTTGTAACAGTTATGCTCAGCCTTTCTAAGCTGTAAGAAAGCTTAGATGTTACTCTGTGTGATTTGATTTGATAATTGAACACAACAGTTAATTATTAGAGAAAATAATTAATAACTGTTATTAACTGAATAACAGTTTTAAACTGTTCAAAAGTAGAGGAAATTTATAGAAAAAGTGAGGAAAACTAAAAATTTTAAATTTTTGTTTGTTGGAATTTGAATATAACAGTTAATAACTGAAAATAAGTAAAGAAAACAGTTGATAACAGCTGTCATTGTCTCAATTTTGAAAATTTTCTGCAATTATCTACAGAAATTTACTGTTTTATTCCGTTTTCTTCAGTTGTCTTCATATTTTTTTCCACTAGGGTATAAATATATATTTATTAAAGTATTAATTGGTTCAAGGATTTGACATAGAATTATTAAATAAATTCAAGACTATATTAGCTGTTATTGCATCTGGCCTGGAAATAAATAATGATGCATTCAGAATTTATTGCAAAAATACTGCTTATTTATATGTAGATTTATGCGGATGGTATTACATGCCCCCATCGATGCATGTCATTCTCATCCATGGGCATGCAATAATGGATAACTTTATGGTTGCTATTGGGTTACTTTCTGAAGAAGCTCAAGAGAGTAATGACAAAAATATTAAGAATTTTAGGGAGAAGTTTACAAGAAAGTTTTCTCGGTAAATATTATTTAAGTAAAATTTGTAATCTGTACATTTTAAAAAGAGTGTGGAAGGTGATTACTGATTTCATGAATTAAATTTCCCCTTACACACTAATTTTGAATCGTATTTTATAACACGAAAATCTGAAACTCAATTTGTATCAAATCAAGTTATACTGAATATTTCATTATTAGCATTGCGACATTGACTGACCTAATGAGAAGACTAAACTCGGATCCACTTATTTCTTTGAACAGTAATAAAACTACGTCGAAACGTATGAGTTTAAATGAAGAAATGAGAATGTTGGTCGTAACAAATGAAACAGCAGAAGAATAATCAAAATAATTTTGTACTAAAATAGTTGAATATTAATAGGAAATAAAATTGAATATATGTTTAAAAAAATGGGGTGCTTCATGTAAATTCCTTTAACATTTCTTTACTCTGTTGTAGTTTATTTTGTTCCTTTAATTTAAATCTTATTCATTTTGTCAAATTTTAATAAACTTTCGGATAAACTTAGGCCATATATATGTATATATATATATATATATATATATATATATATATA
>JAZHPH010000076.1:585263-615979 GCA_037356405.1 Nasonia oneida
AGATATTTAAAAAAAACGCTTTTTGGGGGTTAACTTTAGGGGAGGTTTTTACCCCTTAAAAGTGAAAATTAGCCGATAAAAAATAATACGTGTCTCTTATTTTTTTATGTTCTACAACATATATGAAAATCATCAAAATCGGTGAGTTCGGGTTGGGTACCTTTCCTTGTTAGTGCACTTCGCCTATACACGGTAGTCGACTTTCGTGCATACGACTTTACTCGCATCCCATCTGCCCATATTATAGGGACTCCGTATAGCATAATCAATGTAGTTACACCGGCTAAGAGTAACCTTCGCTTCTGAGATGGCCCTCCTACATTTGGCATCAATCGTAATAGAGCAGCTCCAACTTTTGCTGCTTTATCACTGACTATTTCCAGATGCTGTTTAAAACTTAGTCTAGCATTGATGGTGATGCCTAAGTATTTGATGGTTGGTTGAGAAACGATCTCATGTCCATCCACTGTCAGTATGATTTCCTCCATCTTCTTCCTACTGGAAATGAGGATGACTTCCGTTTTCTGGAAACTCTCTACTCAGGGCTTCTAGAATATCCTGCTTAGAGGTAAGCATATCCACTCTTTTGAAATTAAAGACCAGGTCTTTTATTTCAAAGACCACTTCATGTTGAAGACTCTTTATTGTGGCTTCTTTTACCAGCACCGCTTTAATCGCTTTTGAAGTTCCTGCGTTTTCACTTCTTTGGTGCGTCGTAGCTCCAAAAAAAGATCTCCTGCTACCGTTTTGCGTACCTTATTTACGCTGTTACTAAGCGCCTTTAGATTAGGGTCCACTTTTATTTTCCTCAAAATATTAGCGTACGAACTTCCTTCAGCAGTTTTTATAACAAGTGCATCAGGCCTGGTGAGTCTCTCTCGTGATTTTCTAGTGTCATTTTTGTTCTTGGCACCAGTGCTTTCGCATATCATCTCTCTCCTCTTCTTTTCTTTCTTTTTCTCGTTTCTGGTAATAACCGCCTGCCAGGGTGGGTCTGCCTTGTCTTCCGGAGACATCTGTGATTGGATTTTTGATGCGACTTCCACAGAGGCTACTTTCTTATTTTTCCTCGTTTTTTAGCGTAGTTTTCTTGTCGCTTTTTTACCTGGCTTGGTGACATTGCCTTACGCTTATTAAGCGTTCTTGTCGACACCGCGTTTGATGCTTCTATCGTCTGTGATGCTTCTGAATATGATGCTTTTTCGGTGACATTTTCGCTTTTTTTAGCATCAATCTAAGGCTCTCTTTGCTCTTTTCCAGCACCACTTGTCCTCCTTCAAGCCGCTTAACCTGGATCATAATCCCCGATAGATCGCTTTTAACTGACTTATGAATGTTGGATGCGTTTGACACAACATTATCCATAGAATCCAGCCTGTCTCGGATCTTCTCCCATATGCTTTCTCGTTCTCGCTCAGCATCCCGGATTGTATTCCAGATCTCGAGAGCTCCTTTTCCCGCTTTCTCTCCTTGCTTGATTGAATTTTCCATGCTTGATAATAGTCTTCATGCCGGTATGTGTCCGACCACCGTCGATCCCCCCGTCTATGGAGGCAGCTGACATGGCCCTAACACATGCCTGTAAGCAGTGCCAGACTGGGAACATTTTACTAGAGTACGCAATACTGCCCTAGCCCACCTCCACTCTCTCGAATCTCCCGACCCGAACAAAGTACTTGGCTCTCTGCAGA
The DNA here is from genome assembly GCA_037356405.1 of Nasonia oneida. NCBI lineage: Eukaryota > Metazoa > Arthropoda > Insecta > Hymenoptera > Pteromalidae > Nasonia > Nasonia oneida. The sequence goes on from JAZHPH010000076.1 coordinate 586,955, forward strand.
GTTTCTAGCAGACATCAAGCAATATCACGCACTCGCCTTAGCCGATTGACCGGTACTGGCTATATGACCGGCCTCCCGTCTTGCCGTCAGCAGGAGCCAAAGGTGGTTCAGGTCACTTTTGCTCCCCACCCAGGATCTCCTTTTGGCAGCTTATGGGTCGCACCACATGGCAAACGCGGCGGCCTGATTTAGTCCACGGAGCATATTTTATTTCTGCTTTACCACCCAAGCGAGCTCTCCCTCATCCGACACCCAGGGGATGCGCCACATACGGGTGTCAGACTTACCCGCGTGGTGTGTGTGTGTGTGAATGTGTGTATGTATACCGTAATATTTCTGGAACTACTCTATCAATATCAATAAAATTTGACATGCATATCTATTTTTGGATTATGAATTAGGGGAAAAACAGTTATTTTTTATTTCCTCAATTATTTTTTTTATGGCCATTTTTTGATTTTTGAAAAACACTATTTCGCGTTTTTTCAATCATCCCGTTGTTACAAACAATTCAGCTAAAATGCATTTGAAAGAGAATAAAATTACCAACTTTTCCTCGGTTGCTTCTCGGGAAAAGGTGATTTTTTTAATTTATATCTCTGAAACTAAACATCATAACCTCACGAAAATAATCATGTCGATGGAGCACGTGTCAAACTATATCCCATTAAAATTTTAAGTGATTCGACCACTTATTTTTTCAGTAATAAATTAAAAACTAAGAAAAATTAGTTGTTTTTGTACCTCAATCGCGGACGTAAAATGACCTTATTGCATTTGAGATTTTGGGAAAATGTAGATATTTTAGCGTTTTGGCTATGTTCATTGCACAGCTTTTAAACCCCTATGGTTCTTGCGATATTAAGGTTTCAATTTTTTTTTTTAATTTTTAGATTCTTTATATCGCTAAAATATTGTAGTCAAATGCTTCAAAATTTAATTTGGTGATTTATCATAAAAAAATCTTCTGCTAAAATTTTAAACGATTTTGTCAAGCGGTTCTCAAGTAAAGAGTTAAAATGTAAATATCGTTTTCTCGAAAATTCGCGAGCAACCTGTCTAATAAATAGTCTGCTGCTTTGTTGATTAGGTTGGTTAGGAACATATGTAAACATACGTAAATTTCTGTGAAAAAAATTGGCAGCAGCGTTTGTATTCTATAATAAAAAAACAGAGAGGTCTGCAAACTTTTGGACAATGAACTATCCAAAACTTATATATTAAATTATGTATCAAAAACTGCCTCATAAATTAGCGGGCAAATATACTGTATATTAAAACAATATTTTATTTATTGGACTTGTTAATTTATTCGGAGGAAGCTACTTGCCAATGAATTGCCAGCTGTTTTTTTTTTTGTAATTAATTACTAATAATGTATACGTATATCATACAACATAGTAAGATTGATCCACGTGTGTCGGATGCTGTAAATAATAATCTTCTCAGAAAAATAAGACATAGTACATTTCACAACTAGTGGAGAAAGTTGGCTTTTTCAAGCAAGGATGATGATTAAGCACGAGTGAGAGTTGAGAGCGCCGCAGGCGCCCGAGCCGGACAGGAGTATGCTTTTTTTCAAACCTATCAGTTTGTGAATATGAAACGACGAATGCTGCATGCATTCATGCATGTCACAAGATTTAATATGCAAATTTGGTCCAGATGGAAGGGATGGCGCGAATATTTATTTGTGCAGATCTTTTTTTAAAGTATTTGTTTTTGAACTAAAATGACAAATGCTGCATGTATTTGTGCATATTACAAGATGTAATCTGCAGATTCGTTTCAGATAAAAAGGATGCTGCAAATAATAATTTGAGCAAACATTTTTTTTTTAAATGATTTGTTTGTGATTATTATAACGAGTTGACTAGCGTACTCTCGTTATGTCTCTCTCCCTCATTACTGTATATAAACATATCTAAAAATATATATGTAATGTCGTAAACGTTATTTCAGCAACAAGGTAAGTGAGAGAGCAGAAAGCCCAGCTAGCGAACACAGAGAGAGAGAGAGCCGCGTGCGTGTATGAGTGTGTCGCGAGAGAGAGAGAGAGAGAGAGTGGGAGAAAGTCCGCGCTGCCCATGCTGCCGCGCTAAGGGACTTCGATTCCGACCGCCGAACCATACAGTCGAACTCTTTGTATACTCTGAAGGTCTCGGTGCTTTTGCGCGCGCTAGCCCTGGAAGATTGTAGCTGCAACGGAACCGCGCTCTTGGTATGCCGCCGGGTACGAGCATTTTCCAGCGAAGGTTATCTTCACGCGTCGGTCACGAGCTGAGCAGCTATTGCCTCTCGTTCTTCCGCTGCACCCAGCCACACACACAAGGCCACGAGGCATCTTCCTGGCTGCGCAACGTGGGGCACGGTCGTCCGATTGCGCCTTTCCAGTCGAGCCACGAGGCATCCTTGCGAGCCAGCACGAAGGCGAATGTAAGTACCCGCTTGATCGCTGTTCTCTCTCCGCTTTAGGCTCTGCTTCATCTCTCTCTTGCCTAGCGTTGCGATTGTATCTTTCTTTACTCAGTTTTATATAAATTTAACTAGAATTTCAACCTGCGCTTGGTTATTTCGCACCTGACTCTCTACCTTTTGCCCACGTTCGTCCCTCTCGATTATACATGTAAGCTTGTGGGTTACCAAGCTTGGCTTTGTCACTTGTTGACATGTGAATGAGAGCCAGTATGTAATAAGACTCCGAGCCGTTAGGATCGTTATAAGTGAGGTTATTGAAACTGATGTACTAAAAGGTTTGCTATCAGCAATTGTATAGATTCAGGTTAGTCTTAAGTTTATACGTTTACTGTACTATTTTTAGCCTTTACTAATTTGTACATATTGTTAATATTACAGTTGTTTATACTACATCATACAAGTGTTGATTTCTAACCCAAAACTCCACTCCAGTGAATTTCCTTGAGCAGTGGCCTTACAATATATACAATGGAGATTAAAGTTTTATTTTGTCTCGGAGGCTGACACAGATTCGAAAAGTACTGTAGTTAAAGTGAAGAGAATTCAGCTGCTTGGTCTAGAGGAAAGTTTTTTGTTTCCAGTAGATAAGCAGACTAATGCTCAACATAAACAGCTTTATGAAAATTCAATTGTTAAAAATGTCGGGAAGAGTTTGAAAGTTCGCAATAAATTTCGAAATGTGGTGTTGACTTTATCTGACGAACTTAAGAATATTTATTTGGATACAGAAGGTAATGTTGTGTTATACGACGAATATTTGGAAGAGATTACTACAGTTCAAGAACCAAATGTAAACAGAGAGCCAACTATAGCATCTGAAAGGAAAACAAGTTCTCTAGTAAAGGATATCGTGATTGAAAAGTTTAACGGTGAAAATATAAATGCGAGTGTTTGGATAAGGTTATTTGTGCAGGAGTGTCATATGCTGAAGTATTAAGATTATTTTTAGAAAAATCTGCATTAGATTGGTATAATGTATTGGTAAGGCAAAACTCTTTGTTAAATTGGGAGGCATGGAATAATGCATATAATGACACTTTCTCTGCACAGTCCTGGACAGATATATCGTATGCCTATAATTTTAAGTTTTATAATGGTTCGTTATTTGAATATGCGTTAAAGAAAAGAAAATTATTGTTAGAAGTGGATGACAGCTTGTCTATAAACACACAGATAAACATGATTGTGATTAGCTTACCAAATTTTATCCAAAATAAGTTAGATAGGAAAGCTATTATAAATATAGAAAATTTAATGGCAAAATTAAAACAATTAGGTAAAATCAACGACTCGAAAAATGATAATTTAAACAAGAGAATTGGAAGTGAAAAAAGACCATGTAGTATTTCTGATAATTTAGGTTTTAAAAATAGATTTCATTTAGAAAGTGTATGCCGCAATAAAGATAGGAAAATTAAACAATTAAAAAATGAAAACATTAAAGTTACAAATAATAATGAAATACAGGAAGTAGTAGCAAATCATGAAGAGGCAAACAACGAATAGTTCTCCCACTTATTAAAGTAAAGATTTTTGCAAATGGATGTCCAGCAATTGGTCTATATGATTCTGGTTCCAATATTTCTTTGGTTAGTAGTGCATTTTTGAATGATAAAAGAAATATTAAACAAATAACAAGTGGGAGAGATACTATTAAGGGTTTAGCTGGAATGGCGAAAACGGAAGGCGTTGTAATATTGAGGATTAGAATTTGTAATTTAGAAGAGGATTTTCAGTTTTTCATTGTTAAAGAAGGTGTAATCGATTGTGAATTTCTATTAGGATTAGACTTAATAAAAAAACTCAAGCTTTGTCAAAATGAAAATTTGATTATATCACAGAAACAAGAAAAAACAAATTTTGATAAGCAAAATAATATTAGTGAATTAAATACTAATAAAATGGAGAATATTATAAAAAAATATGAGATAATTTTTGCTAAGTCAAAGTTTGATATAGGAACAGTAAAAGATTACGAAGCCACAGTGAAACTGGCAGAAAATAGATATATTTCAATGAAACCGTATAAATGCTCTTTTGAAGACAAACTAGAAATTGAGAAACAAGTGAGTGAGTTGTTAAAAGCGGGCTTAATAGAGGAGTCAAGCAGTTCTTTTGCAGCTCCTGTAACCATGGTTTTCAAGAAAGAAGAAGGAAAAAAATCACGCTTGTGCGTAGATCTTACAGGGTTGAACAAAATAGTAGTTCCAGAAAGTCAACCTTTTCCAAAGATAGATGATCTTATTGTACGTGTCAGAAACTAAGTTTTTTTCAAAATTGGATATAAATTCGGCGTTTTGGTCGATTCCGATACAGATATAAGTTGGCTTTTGTGACTCATCATGGACACTGGCAGTGGAACTGTTTGCCTTTTGGTCTGAAAACTGCTCCTGCTATTTTTCAAAGAGTTTTAGCAGGTGTGATAAGAAAATATAAACTAGATTCTTTTACAGTAAATTATATAGATGATATATTGGTGTTTTCTAAGAATTATGAAGAGCATGTAGAGCATGTAGAGCGAGTACTGCAAACAATATATGAACAAGGCTTTAAATTAAATAAAAATACCACCCAAGGAAATAATCGACTTTAGTCCCGTGTTGCATATATAACTTTATTCACGACTTAACTGTGTAACCACTTCGTTTTCTTAAAAAGTAGAACTTACGTCAAGACAAATAAAATTTTCAAGTTTCTAAAATTAATTTTTTTAATTTTTCCAAAAAGTTATTAATTTTTAAAAAAATGTTTAAAACAAAATTTTTTTAAACATAATTTTAGGAAGTTTTCAACCCTTTGTTAGCGGTTTATACAAGCATTCGTGATATATAAACTCGCTTATTATGAAACAAAACGGCTTTTTACAAATATTTTCGTTGAAAATCATAGTTTAAATAAGCATATTTTTGTATCATGAAAAATCAGAACACCAATATAAGAAGTAAAGAGTGTCACGGGCGCCGCGGCTTCGTCTGCTTCTCAAACTCGCCTTCGTGGCGCTACCGCGCTACTTGATGGCGACAATCTTTAAGTAATCATTTTCTTTATGTAAAGAGCACACTCACATGAGTTTTTTTTTCAATAGGGAAAGATAAATAATTATTAAATAATATAAATTTCTTAAAATAAACCATATTTTATAATCAAATAGATCTTTTTAACAAACATTACAATAAATTATATACTTTAAATAATGTATTACATATTTTTATTATAATATCTAAATATTTGTTATAAAAATGTATAGTTATATATATTCCCACAAGCTGTGCGACTGCACACTCAAGGCTGATGTAAATTTTTAATATTTTATAATTCTTATCAATTATCTATAGTCATCCGTATTTATAAATCTCAAATGAGATCTCCACTATTAGGTATACTGCTATATTTAGGTTTATTTCTGAAACACTTTTAATAAGTATGATATAATTGAAAATTAATTCTGAAATAGTAAAACCTTATTAAAATAAAAATCAGCATTGAAGCATCTTGAGGAATATTTTGATTTTAAAATATTAGCTATGAAAATTTCAAGTAAGAAAATCATAGTGATTCCATAATCAATAAAGTGTCTTTTGAGTATTACCGACTTATTTTTATCGATTTATACAATTATAAAAATCCGTACGCAAAATCACAGATAAAATTTTGACGGAAGATCTCACTTGAGATTTTTAAATAAAAATTGTTAAAATAGTATATTTCGATACAAGTGCCTAAAAGTTGATTCTCACTTTTGCTTCGCTCGACCGACAAACTTCCCACTCGTGTAGCATCAACTTTTCGCATGTATATCGAACGTTATTTTTTTATACAGAAGGCGTAAAATGTGCTTAAACGCACGCGATGCGTACGTAAAAGTGTATTTTCTCCACACCTGCACCGGAAGTACAATTTTCCTTCCGGGCATCTAGAGAGAAATTTGCATTTTCGGTGCTGGTGTAAAAAAAATAGTATACGTACCAAGGGAGGAAAATTGGACAGCCCATATCTCGTGTTTGTCACCCTCGCCTTTGAGTTGGGTAGCAATTTACACGAGATATGGACTGTTCAAGTTTTTTCCTCCCTAGGCCCGTAATCTACTATTTACGCATACTGTATCAAAAAATATTCTAATCGCTGACTTTTTTAATAATTTAGTATTGTATAAAATGATAATTAAATTAATTAATCTTTATGTGAGAATATAATATATGATTTTAAATAAAATTACATAATTATTCACACTTATATTGATCCCTAGTGGAAAAAAAATCTGCACATTGTATTATTAAAAGAAAAATCAGTGTAAATCTGAAGATAACTATTTGAATTAGGAAAAAAGTAGTGAATGTAGAAAATAACAATCATAAAATGAATAAAACTGTTTTAAACTATGAAAAGCTGTTGTCTTCACTTATTAATAGTTATTGTCTTTTGCATTCATTATTTATTTATTTACAAAATTGTAAAATTTTATACCTGAAAAAAACTGAAGCAAACTTTAGCAAACTAAATAAAACTGAAGACAACAGAAGATTATTTTTGTCTGTCTCTTAATTGCGACATTTTTTGCAGTTCATAACTGTTTTCCTCAGTTGTTTTCATTTTTCTTTTTCTCTAGGGATTTAAGATATCATAATTTGTAAATTGCGAGCGAATCAAGCATTTCTTACTAGTTAAGTTTAAAAAAAAATCTTTAATTTCAACTTATTTTGAAATGAAACATAATTTCTATTTAGTTCTATGATTTGAATTAATATTTTATGCATGCAAAAAATTAGTTGTTTAATCTTCTAGTTATTAAAAGTACATAAAAGTAAATTAAATGTTTGTTCTCTAGTGCAGTAATACTAAAGATGACATAGATTTAACGTCAAAGAAAGTAGCTAACATCAACGATGTATGTGAAAGTATGAAACAACAATTACTGATTCTTGTAGAGTGGGCTAAGTATATACCTGCATTTAGAAAATTAGTTTTAGATGATCAAGTTGCACTGTTAAGAGCACATGCTGGTGAGCACCTACTATTAGGTGTTGCAAGACGAAGTATGCATTTAAAAGAAATTCTTCTGCTAGGAAATAATTGCATCATTATCAAAAGTTCCCTTGGTAAGTTTTTATTTTAAAGTTGCAGTTTCTTCCAATAAGAATTTTTTTCCCTACATTCTTCTAAATGTCGCGACAAATATTGCATTACATGATATGTTTCCTTAACTAACCGGTAATTTTTTATTGTTGGGATGTATTTTAAGCATTGTCGGTAGTAGAACCCTAGCACAATAGAGAATGTAAACAAAAGTATCCTTAACCCCCACCTGAGCCACTAGGAGGTCAAGATCAAAATTATTTATTGTCCATAGTGTTATTTATACTTAGGAGAGAGCTCCTACTATCTCCCTCTGTCTATTCAAAGTACCTCTGATTTTTCAAGGCAAATTTTCATGGTTTGATGTGGAATGGACTTATAATAAGTGATATGTATGAAATAATTAAGTTATATGACAGGACTACATATCGACGGTTGGGAGTAAGAAGCAGATGATCCATAGAAATGCTTCAGAAAGCAGTTAATCCAAAAAATCGCTTCGGAAAGCAGCTGGTTCAGAAAATCGTCAAGAAAAGCAAAAATATTTTTGAGGAAGAAGAACCAGACATCTCGGAACTAGTTTTAAAAAAGGTGAACGGTCACGGGACAGTTGGCAGATGTGGAACATCGAAATTGATGGTTATTGAAAGAAATAAATATAAAGTAAATAACTATTTTCAAACTTGCAAAGGTATACAAATTGTTTGTGTTTTAATTTGAGTTGCGGTAATTGCTTCTAAGGAATATAAATTAGAATCAGAAAAAATTGATTTTTTGAAGTTATGTATGACAGTTTTAAAGCATCAATTAGGTGAAAAGATCTAAGTTCAGGGCACAGCCCGGCAGCGATCCGGTGCCGTTCTGATTTTTCTGATGATCTGATTTGTGACTTGCGCCGTGTGAGACTCAGTATAAGGACTACGTATCCGGACATTTCACATAAGGACATTTCGCCACAGCGATATTTCGCCACAGTGACATTTCGCCACATGCGACACTTCGCCACAAATTTCAGATTTATGTTTTTTAGGCCATTTAGTGTATGTCAGTGCTGCTGTTGGGGTTTTAGGTGGAAGGATGCGACTATGATGCGTTGCTCTAGACCCCGGTCGACCAACACGGTACTAGAACCAACGCGGCTGCAGTGCTACTTCGGTACTACACCCGTGCTGTTGGGGTTCTAGGTTATTTTTATATACCTTGAGAGTTCAATTATAAACCCAAGGTCAGCCCCAGTTGACCCAGGAGGGTCAACCATCACGGTACTAGAACCAACGCGGCAACAGAGCCACTGTGGTACCACCCCGAGTCGGTGCTGTTGGGGTTTTAGGTTATTTTTATATATATTGAGAGTTCAATAAAAACCAAGGTCTGCCCGACTTGACTCAGTGGGTTTTGGATGTGGAAGGGTGCCAACTATGATGCGTTGCTCTAGAGCGTTGGTCTAGACCCCTGTCATGACTCACAAGTATAAATTTATCATTTGTGGCGAAGTGTCGCATGTGGCGAAATGTCACTGTGGTGAAATGGGGTACCGGTAAGTTGACCGAAAGCCATTTGATCGAACGACGTTTCGTCGAAAACTTTTCACCGAACGGACGTTTTGTCGAAAACTTTTCACCGAACGGACGTTTTGTCGAATAGTCTTTTCGTCGAAGGGACGTTTCGTTGAATAGATTTTTCGTCGAATGGACGTTTCGTCGAATAATGTTAAACTGTAATTTAAAAATTTATAGTAACTTAAGTTACATAATTTTAATGCCTCAACTCGGGCAGGCCTTGGTTTGTTACAAATCTCAAAAAATATAAAAATAACCTAAAACCCCAACATCACCGACTCGGGGTGGTAACCAAAGCGGTTCTGGTACTGTGTTGGTTGACCCAAATGGGTTATGAGTGTGAGTCAACTCGGGCTGACCTTGGTTTTTTTACTGAGCTCACACTTGCATAAAAATAACCTAAAACCCCAACAGCACGAAATTCGGGGTGGTACAGCAGTGGCTCTGTTACTGTAGTGGTTCTAGAGCCATAATGGTTGACCCCGAAGGTCAACTCGGGCTGACCTTAGTTTTTTTATTGAGCTCAGTTGTATAAAAATAACCTAAAATCCTGTTTGTTACCGCATACAACAAGCTCCGAGCACCAAAACAGAAAAAAAATCCTTCCAATATTAATCCAGATATAAAATAATTATTATCGAAAATACCATTATTCGACGAAACGTCCATTCGATGAAACAGTTATTCGGTGAAACGTCCCTTCGGTGAAAAGTCTATTCGACGAAACGTCCCTTCGGTGAAAAGTCTATTCGACGAAACGTCCCTTCGGTGAAAAGTCTATTCGACGAAACGTCCGTTCGGTGAAACATGCGTCGGTGAAACGTCTTTCGGTGAAAGGTATTAGGTGAATTGACCGGTTACGGCACTTTCTACTCTTCCACCTTCATTAACTCGTGAAATAGCTGGAAAACTTACTGGACCTCCAGTTAAGGTACATTTTAAACCGGGTACTTCTCCTTCCCGGGTTACGGGTGAAATGTCTTGTGGCGAAATGTCGCATGTGGCGAAATGTCACTGTGGCGAAGTGTCGTATGTGGTGAAATGTCCTTAGGTGAAATGTCTGTAGGTGAAATGTGGCGTGGTGAAATGTCCTTAGGCGAAGCGTCGGTAACCCGCCGGTCTGAATTTCGCGAAGTGGTCGTCAAATTAGATAGAAATTGCGCTCATTTCGGATCACAAGTTTCATTTACATTTACGTGCAAGGCGACTTTCCTCTAACGCTATAATGCGTACAAATGTTGCGCCCAGATGATACCGTCGACTCGAGACTTACGTTGATTGATTTTGAATCAACGACCGGAACCTCCGTCGTTGATTTTGCTCGGTCAAAACTCCTTGCCATGATTCCGGTATCACCGCAAATTTTATGGCTAATGCCTTGCGCAATGCAACAAAAACTAAATTGATGGCGTGAGAATTTTGAATATTCATACTTTAGAAGCTTACATCAATAGCGATTATAGGTAAAAGTAACAATTTACCCCGATTTCGGGTTTTCGCTCGCCTACTTCGACACTGTGGCTATTTGTAATTGAGCCAAGCCCATCCGAACTCTTGGGCTTCTCGCATCGCTCTGCCGAATTTACTCATCGTTTGACGCTCGCAAACCCCCACGCACATACGCACTCACACACATTTTTCTTCCTTGCTTACCTTCGAACTTTCATAGCTCCGCGGTGACACTCGCAGAGTGTCATGAACCGCGCCACGGCGCTAAAATTCATGACGCTCATCGACCGGTGAAACTGACCGTTACAATATCTTACACTTCATTCCTTATTTTAGGGGTGGCAATCGAAAATCTAGTGATTTATTTAACTATTTCATCTTTGCAACCCTATTTCCACCCTTAAAATGAGGGATGATTGCAGCACAGCTGTCGAGTTCAAACGGACTCAAAAATCTCCTGAGATTATTTTTTCAGCATCTTTAACACTTTTTCCAATTTCCATTACCAAAATATAGAATGACAAACAAATGGTTGAACCTGTAGCACTGCGAAATTTTATTTTTATAACACATGCACGATTTCTGCCTTTTTTGCTCGGGTTGGAAAAAGTTTCTATCGTGCAAAAAAAACAATAAAATTGTAACACTTCGCCACGGTGACATTTCACCACAGCGACACGTCGCCACAGTGACATTTTGCCACATGCGACACTACCACAAATTTGAAATTAGTGACTATAATGCTATCTAGGTCATCATACAGGGTACTAATACCATATATACGGATTTCTAATCGAAAGCAAAGCGTATAGTTTTATATTTTTGGTACTAGAACAAAACACTTAACCCGATAACCCACGTAAAGATAATGGGTGAGTCGACTAAACAACCCAAATGAAAATAGCGTCCATTAATTTACAGTTTGGTTTTTCAGTCGACTCACCTACTATCTATACTTGGGTTATTGGGTTGAGCAACTGGGTACTAGAACCAACTGCAACACAAACCAAAGGCGGGTTAATATGGTTATTTACAAAAGCATGCTAGTCTGTCTCTTAAGAAACTCAGTACTAGAACTAACTCTCCCGCGGGATTAAAAATTATTTACGGCCTTATCTCAAATTTGTCGCAAAGTATCGCATGTGGCGAACTGTCTCTGTGGCGAAATGCCGTGTGGCAAAGTGTCTTTTGACGTAGTGTCCTTAGGTGAAATGTCGCGTGGTGAAGTGTCCTTTGGTAAAATGTCGTGTAACCAAACCAGCACGTAAGGAGAGTCCTATCTCTTACGGTGTATGTCTGCAGCTACCCACGCTATCACTATCAATTCTTGCAAATTTGACGCAAATGACTCGTTTTTAAACCAGCTTCGGAGCTGTCAATTTTTTCTCCTTAAAAATGAATCTGGTTTTTGAAAAGATCGAAGTGATTTTCTAGATTTTCTGCTTTTTCAAGCAATTTTGTGGACCAGCTGCTTTCTTAAGCAACTCTATGGATTAGCTGCTTCTCACTTCCAATAGCCGAAATATTACTTGTCATAAGTATTTAGTTCACATATATATAGTTGACATATATATAGTTCACATATATATATGTAGTTATATATATAACTATATATATATAGTTCATAATATAATCACAAGTGCTTATGATTAATGAAAGTTATATTTTTATTAATTGTTTAAATGTTACTACTTGCAGAAGAACAGAATCAAAATCTTGATATAAGTAGAGTTGGAGCAAGAATAATGGATGAGGTAGTGAAACCTTTGAATGAAGTACGTATCGATGATTCAGAATTCGCTTGTTTAAAAGCTATTGTATTTTTTGATCCAAGTAAGTAAGATATTTTTATATAACAAAGTATTAATGATGCAACGCATTTTAGAATACAGATATGACTTGATCAATTATAAAATTTATAAAAGCATTTCTATAAACAAGAATCAGCTGAGATAAGTGCAAACAAATTTTGTTGCAAACCCCACTGAAAAAAATTCAGGTGATAATCAGCTGATAATTACCTGTTAATTATGCCATACCATTAGCTGATTATCACCTCGGAATGTCGTCATATGTAAACCGCAGTAAGGACCGGGTTTCAACAGCAGCTTGGCACGAGACAGCCATTAACTGCGGACCCCAGCGTTTCACGCTACATCCCTGTGCTTCTCTTAGCTGTAGCACTGTGTGAATATAAATGTTTTACTGATTTTTCCTCTCCATGCGGCCTCAACGCTTGCAAACTAGCTTAAGTACAGCATCAGTCAGGATTCCCAAAACCTCCAAGCTATTCATCTCACTTTTTAGAGTAAGGGTAAAAATTTTGAAAAATGAAGATTTGAAAGGAAAAAAATTACGAATTGATTTATACCGAAAGGCAATATTTAAAGTTCTAGAATATTGGAAATGTATAATTTTGAAACCTAAATTTGAAAATTCCAAAAAATATCCCTTTTGCGATATTTTAACTATACTACCTTTAATCATTTCTACCATTTTACCACCTTTCGCAATATTTCGATTAAATATTTTCATTTTGAAATCTTAGTTATACATTTTTTATTTCTACTAATGTTTACCCTATCTAATTTTTATTTTTTTTAATTTTTACCTTACCCAAATTTTTACCTTTTTTTAAAATGTTACCCTCACCCACCAGCTTAAGGAACAAGGAAATATTTTTATTCATTTTATTAACGCGCGCACCCGAAGATTTCTCTCTGAGAATGATCCTACGAGTTTCCCTATTGTGAAACTCAGTACTCCAATAACTAACTTACCAGTATCCGCCGAAGATTAAAAATGTGTACCGTCCCACTGGATATGGCTACGTCATATCCCAGTCAGTTTCCCATCTCGCCAGTCTATTACATTTTTTTCAGGTTAATCTACATTTGAGTTACAATCGTGTAAATAACTCTTGCGTACGCATACGATAAACACGTGCGTCGATTTTCTATTTAGAGTTATCATCGCCGAATGTGTTTTTTTACGTCTTTCTGAGAATTTGATGCGATCAATCTACAGCAATCATATATGCGTACAAGCTCCGTTGAATACCTAGTTCATATCTGCGTCACAGGCACTCCACGTAATCTGATAACGCTTTATTAACCTTTGAATATCTTTTGAGATAAGTAATTTATAATTTAGTTGTATTTATCACTTATATCAAGTACTTTTTACGTGTTGTGGACCGGGGGCTTTATTTAATAACGTTATCGAGGACGATATACACTATTTTGACCAATCAGAAAGCTTCTTTAACACGATAAATCGCTATATCGTGTGCGATACACCTTAGTGTAAGGCCTTGGGTTCGTCAGCTATTCATTATATTATCACTATATGTAAGCACGTAACTTTATTTCTTTTACGGGTAACTACCACAGATAGAAACGCAATTTTATGTGTTGAATCTTTGAATTTACAGCGACCCAATTTAAATGCCTATCACATGTGTAGGATACTGAAGGGGAAGTTGATAAGTAACTTTGGATTTTAACTTGAATTCGATTTGTAAGTTCATTTATAGGTCAACCACGATTCTCTTAATACGTATTCTATTGCTTCCTACTTTAGAAAGCCTTGTAATAGACATTTTTGGAGTTTGTGTAAAAAAAAAGTGAAAACTGTGTTTTGATGCATTTTCAGACGTAAAATAGTATTTCTCGAAATTTTTCTGGAAATGTCTGTACGTATGTACGTGTGTGTGTATATGTGTATTCGTTTGCGTACATCTGCATCTCACTAAGTCTCATTTTTGTTGTTTCAACCAGATTATGGTGGGAAAACAGTCCGTTTTAACATTTTGTAGATGCTTTTTATACAGCAATTTTTTAGTTTTGAGATGTCAATTTTTTCTAAAAAAAGTTATTAAAAAAGTTGATAAAAGTAAATTGCTTAATATGTACCCGAAAGAAAATTAAATTACCTATTATTTTACCGCAGAGAATCTACAATCTACTATACTACTACATGATATTAAAATTCTTTATTTTAGAAAACGATGCCTTCCGTAAACATGCCTATATTTCGTAAAAATATTTGTGAAAATTAATTTTTTAACGTTAATTGTAATCTCATATCAACACATAGATTCATCTTAGAAATGTAATTTTCAAATGATTAGTTTTTAACAAATATTTAACAACATTAACAATAATCATTAGCAAAGAAACGTACGCACGTACACACGTACGTACGTACAAAATACACATCTTTAGGAAAAATCATCGTTCCGTCTGGTGATTTTAGACAAACACTTCCATGGTACGCCATGGCAATCGTACAAAAATGATGGAGTTATGTGTAAAAAGAAGTAAATTATGGTTACACCTGTGACGTCGGCCAATTCGCAGCCAAACTTTTTCGATTCTAAAAAGACAAATAATACTTTAAAATCAAATCAGAACGCAGAACGTAGAAAACCATACACTGCATTTGGACCCATTACCATAACTAGCGTCGATAACTTACCGACAGCTGCTAATCCGTTTGACATAGAGAGTTGTTACCCCGCGGTACCGACTACCGTATGGTAACCGACTACCGTGTGGTAAATGAGAAATTATCCAAAGAGGATAAATAAATCGAATAATCAACAAGTCATGCTACGTAAAAACGCACTTACAATATACACATATATTATTAATTTACTAACATTTATTACTATTATTCCCGTTAGATTAAGTTATTACATAAGTGCCTTATATAATCTCTCTGCTACGAGTAAATTTAGAAATTTAGACAATCATATTATTCATACATATAAAACACATTTTATTTTAGCATTAGAAAAACGCACTTTTTCTACAGAAATCAATATTAATAGAAACCATGATCAACTGCCTCCCGAAATTCAGTACTAATAGAAACCTTAATCAGTCACCTCTCAGTAACAGAAACCATGATCAGTCGCCTCTCAATACCGTGATACACTTACCTCCTTAGATCTCCTACTCTCCTGATACCTTCCCCGCCTTTCGGACCCCACATCTTCCTTAATTTTGCAGTTAGAAAAATAATGTAAAATAATAAAATCATGTAAAAGCTCTCACCTACATTTTAGCATCGAAACCGCAACGAAATTTATAATAATTATTTTACACTAAAGAATAAAGCTAAATTATTCTTCATGCGTATAAGAAAGAGGTGTATACAGTAGAAAGTGGTTATAGTCAACTCCGGTAACACTGCTTTGTATTCTGAAACCGATAAGTCCAAGACATATACATCCGGCAGTGACCGTACACTCCTTTGTAATGGATGTCCCGAAGCGCACGTCATTTCTTTGTAATATGCTATCTGCGTATAGCAACGAACTCTCTCTCATGCCCAAGCCTTAAAATGTCATCAAGCGGCGGCGGCGGCTCAAAAAATTGTTTGTAAATTTTATATCACGATTCAATAACGTTTATACTTCGACTGAAATCAAGAGCCGAGCATGACGCAACGGAAGATGAGTTCATCCGATTCATAGCTCCGTCACTGGAATAAAGACGCAAAGTAAGCCGACCAACCAGAAGACACCTACATCACAAGCAGCCATTGCCGCATCCATGGCAACACCAATGCCGAACCAGCTCCACCCACAACAGCCACCACCTACTCACTGCCGGCCGCAGTACATAGAGAGTACATAGGCTTGCAGACAGTACGCCAGTCCTCAACTAGAGCTCGAACTGAGCAGTCACTTTATAATTTTCGCTTGAATAAAATTCACAATATACTTTAACCATTGAGTTTCATTTTCAAGTATTAAAACTTAGAATTATTACGCTATTTTTTCGTTTATAGTCTTACCACTACAAATAGTATTAAAATACGATTCCATCCAATTGGCAAAATAAGTATAATACAGGATTATACTTATAAAATCGAAGAGCGGACACACAGGCTTGGAGACAGAGTCCGTTCTACAGCTTTCCTACCCGGGACTCCTGACCCGGCATTTTCAGACATCTTCAGGAGTGGTGACAGCAGCCCTAAGCTGCCAAGCTTAACATATTCTCCTTGTAACAGCACCAGCACTTTGCAGGACTTGTAAAACTGCCTTGACCGTGGAACAGTTAGGTCTCATTCCTACCAGCAAAAGTTAAGCATTTCGAGATTTCTAAATATATTTTTGGCATTTCAAAAAACTTAACTTCTCACGCAGAGACGTAACACACCTCGCCAATGCGACATTTCACCTAAAGACACCTTGCCAATGGAACATTACGCTAACTCAACAGATTAGCCCGAAAAACACGGAACTAGAACTATCTTGGTAAAAGCCACTTTTACACCACCGTGAGACAGCGCTGATGGGATTTTGCGTTATTTTTATACTAGTGTAAGCTCATTAAAAAAATTAAGGTCAGCCCTAGTTGACCCAGTGAGTTTTGGGTGTGGAACAGCTCGAAGCGCCCGACACACCTATAACCCAGGAAGGTTAACCAACACGACACTTGAACCACTGCGGTAACAGAGCCACTGGTGTACCACTCCGAGTTTAGTGCGGTTGGGGTTTTAGGTTATTTTTATACAAGTGTGAGCGCAGTAAAAACATCAAGGTCAGCCCTAGTTGACCATCACGGTATTAGAACCATCGCGGTAACAGAGCCACGGCGGTACCACGCCGAGTCAGTGCTGTTGGAGTTTTGAGATTATTTGTATATTTTCGGAAGATCAATAAGAACAGCATGGTCAACCCAAGTTGACCCGCTGGGTTTTGGGTGTATTTTACGTATTTAAATTGTATAATGGCGTATGTGATTGCTTTAGCTGAATCAACTTTGGGACGAAAACGTATCAACGACATCAGGAAACAACTTACAAAGTCGAAAGACAGGAACTGGCATTCAACGTCACTTGACAACTTTTGGCGAGCTGCGAAACGATCCGCTTTCACTTACCGTCTATCGTTGCAGTGACTTTTAAAGCAAGAGTGAAATCTTTTTGATCACGTGATCGGCAACAATAATATATATGGCTAGCCGGCTAGCGCTTTCGCGCATGTAACAAAGACAAGGCGAAGAGATTGCAGATATAAGTATATAGAACGAGTAGTAACACGCGAGAGAGACCATTACGCCTTACGCTGGGTTTTCTCGCTGTATTGTCATCCGAATCGTTTTCATCCTTGAGAGAAAAAAGGCATTTAAGAAGTCATGTTCAAATATCTAAGCTACGGTGTCGAATGCAAAGTATTAAACATTACTATAAGTACTGTTAACGATCTGTAAGAGGATGCTAAATTAATTTGCAGTTAATACATACTGAACCATTTTAAGTGACAAGAGCTTCCAAGAAATGGATTTTTGTCATCCAATTCTTTATACTAGTCCTAACATGGAAAATAAGCGGACATTGAGAAGTATTATCTTACTTACTAGAGAGCATTTATCATCATGCATGCAGTCGGCTGACTACCGATCTGTGCACATACGCCTACACACAGTTCACTCAAGAAAAATAGATTTCTAACCCTTGAGTGTTAGCGTGAAAAACTAATCGATCAAAGGATTGTCTTTTTCTCTAGTCAAAGAGTATTCATCGTTTAACCATTCTATTTTTGCATACACCTAAGCGAAAATTTGCATCGCACAGTTAACAGACCAGGCACTGCTCCACCCTCCGAGATAGAGAGAGATTGATTAATTGGTAAACTGATTTATTAACGCCGTGATCAAATAGCCGAAGGGCGTGGAGCAGATAATATAGCATAGTAGAAGTAATAAAACAAATAATAATAGCAAATTATAACGCATTTTGCGATGGCACAGCATTGGCAAATATTTGGCACTCAGTAACAAACTGAAGCTAATAAGTCACAAAATAATGAATCGCAAATCATAACTGTTGGAAGTTGTGGAAGAATAAGTGAGACAGATTTATTATTGATAAAATAGATTGTAAAAATAGATTCAAATTCAAATTTAGCTGATATGTTAACTAAAAGTTTAGATAAGACAAAGTTTATAAAAAACAGAAAAGCGTTAAAATTAAACCATGTTGGAGTTGTGGATAAATAAAAGGCTGTAAGGTTAATAAGAGTGTAAGTATATTGTTGAAAGTAAGTGGCATAAGCCACGAGAACATGTGCTTAAGCTCGAAATTGCCACGTGCTCTGTACTAGCACGTTACCACGTTTTTCACTTGCCGACTTTAATCAACTGACATCGCACTTAAATCTTCATTAATTTTCAAAAATCAGATGTTTCGACACGAAAATTCGAATTCCAATGCTTCATAAGCACATAATCTTTTTGAGAAATTTTCTCCTTTAATTTCACTACACAATAACCGTTAACTTCTTTTCCACGTGGCTTTTCATCTAACCTCACTTTATAACCCCCCTCAATTTTACACTAATTACCCTCATATTTCCCCGAAGTTTAATATGAGTGTAAGTTTGAAATACGAACCACGCTCTGCTACCATGTTGGAAGTGGTGGAAGAATAAGTGAGGCAGATTTACTATTGATAATAATAAATAGTAGTTTATTGTATAGAGTGGCTTGAGAGCCAGTTGAAGTCGGCAGTACGTCCGCTCAGCTCGGAGTCTTACAGGCAAGAGAGAGACAGTATAGTACAGTGTCGCATAGTCTGACTCCACGGAGCTGAGTATACAGTAAAGTATGCGTTTAGAGTATATACGCGAGACATGCGTACTATGCTTGCGTTCGATCGAACTTGTCTCGTTGCACCAAATAATCAACTACCACCGAGTGTACATATACTATATATTATTGTATATATATATATATATATATATATATATATATATATATATATATATATATTACATATTACATATTATATTACATTTGTAACTCATTACCCATTGTTATTAACATGCACAGAAAAATAATTTGCCGGGGAGAAAACTGAAAACTTTTGTGGGTAGCATTTTGTCCTTGAATGCATTCAAGTTCAGCTAACCAGTTGTACTGTTATCGGCATGACCATTGACCTTGACCATTGAATTCAAGGTCAAGGCAAGGTCATATTCAAACGTAAAATTTCCCGCTCTTTCCATTTCTGATGCCAAAAGTAGGGGTTTCTATTTGAAAAAATCGACTTGACCTTCAAATGACCTTGAAGGTCATGCTCAATAGCATTGTCAAGGTCATCATCAGATAGCCAGGGAAAAATCCTAAAACTTTTATCCGAAACTTTTTTCGCTGGCATGCTTTGCCAACGAGATAATTTAGATTAAAGATTAAAATGACTCACCCTGTATATATATATATATATATATATATATATATATCGCTTGTTTAAAATTACAAAAGATGTTAAAATGACTCTATCGGTCTATACGCGCACAATTAATTTTAAAATAATAGGCTATGACACTGTTCATTCTCAAAATTTGAGATCTCTGTCTTCTTTTTCTCTCTCTCTCTCTCTCTCTCTCTCGAAAGGGAATACGGATACTCAGGCTACGTAAAGGCCGCGACTCAACAAGGCGGCAGGCGTCTAAGGAAGCCATCATATCCTTACTGAGGAGTCCAATCTGACGGTGGGACGAAATGCAGAGATTTTTATTTTATTCTTGAAAGGCATGCCTTTCAAAAAGACGCTAAAATTTTGGTAAAAAATATGATGTGTTATTATTATCTAGTAAGCAACGTGAAATTTTTATATTATGAAAAAAGTCATCCATGCATATAGTTATTTATCACTAGGGAAATCATTGACGTGATTTTGTTATGTATTAAATTGTATAGTTTTCTACGTCGATTTGTCACATTCGATGTGACATTTGTTTGAAAAAGAAGTGAAAAAATGTATGCTGCAAATCACTTAAACCAATTAATTAGTGCAGAAACACCTGATAAAAATAAAAATGAATGATTATTTGCTGTAGTACGAAAATTCATGATACTATAGATGTACTTATTTTAAAAGGAATTGGAAATGCTAAATATAGATCTCTGAGTATAACTATATCTATACTCTTTTCTGTCCTCAGTGATATGAGCATGTTTGTCCTCTGGAGCCAAATAGCGCCAGTACGCGTCCTTGGCTGTCATGGCCGCTGCACCTATAACATAGCTGAACATGGCTTTGCGAGTCTGCCGCGTACTCATGTGCCTATCATTAAGAGCGTGGAGTAGGATCGTCATTCAAGCAGACATGGTTATTCGCATAATTATTAAATTGCAAATGTTTTGTGCTACTCTTATGCTTTTATATCTTATTCTACCTCACTTATTCTATACAGAGAAAATATAGAAATAGCCTTATAATGACATAACAGTAGCGTAAAACTTGTGCAATTCAATTGCGGATTCTATACAAGTGCTTTGGGTTTTGCGAAATTCGTAGTAATTGTGCAAGAAATAATGTCGGTTGCATCCTGTTCTTCTATTGGTGCGTCAAGGACATGCCAGCCGAGACGCGTACTGGAGCCTCCTGAGTCAAGCTTGCAGGACAAACATCTTCGTACGCGCGAAATGTAAAGTAACTTACGCTGCTATACGATGAACTTTTCTAAAGCAAATAAGGCTCAGAAACCGTGTTTTTGGGTATGGCGGACACTCCATATGGTGTGAATACAGAGCAATTCACTTTCGCGAACCTCTTTCCGACTGGAAATCAAATATGGCATGCTAGACTTATTATCAGGTCGAGATCAGTTTTATCGGATCTAGTCCTTGGGTTACCGACACTTCGCCTAAGGACATTTCACCACATACGACACTTCGCCACAGTGACATTTCGCCACATGCGACATTTCGCCACAAGACATTTCACCACAGTGACATTTCGCCACACGCGACACTTCGCCACAAATGATACATTTATGCTTGTGAGTCATCACCGGGGTCTAGACCAACGCTCTAGAGCAACGCATCATAGTTGGCACCCTTGCACATCCAAAACCCACTGAGTCAAGTCGGGCAGACCTTTTTTTGAACTCTCTGGTTTTTATTGAACTCTCAATATATATAAAAATAACCTAAAACTCCAACATCACCGACTCGGGGTGGTACCGCTGTGGCTCTGTTGCCGCGTTGGTTCTAGTACCGTGTTGGTTGACCCTTCTGGGTTATGGGTGTGTCGGCCGCTTCGCGCCCTTCCACACCCAAAACCCACCGGGTCAACTCGGGCTGACCTTGGGTTTATAATTGAACTCTCAAGGTATATAAAAATAACCTAAAACCCCAACAGCACCGACTCGGGGTGGTGTAAAAGTGGCTCTGTTGCCGTGTTGGTTCTAGTACCGTGATGGTTGACCGGGGTATAGAGCAACGCATCATAGTTGGCACCCTTCCACCTAAAACCCTAACAGCAGCACTAACATACACTAAATGACCTAAAAATCATAAATCTGAAATTTGTGTCAAAGTGTCGCATGTGGCGAAATGTCACTGTGGCGAAATGTCGCGTGGTGAAATGTCCGGATACTACCGGGTCAACTCGGGCTGTCCTTGGTTTTTTTATTGAGCTCAGTTATATAAAAATAACCTAAAATCCTGCTCTGTTACCGCATACAACAAGCTCCGAGCACCAAAGCAGAAAAAAAATCCTTCCAAAATTAATCCAGATAAAAAATAATTATTATCGAAAATACCATTATTCGACGAAACGTCCATTCGATGAAACAGTTATTCGGCGAAACGTCCCTTCGGTGAAAAGTCTATTCGACGAAACGTCCGTTCGGTGAAACATGCGTCGGTGAAACGTCTTTCGGTGAAAGGTATTCGGTGAATTGACCGGTTACGGCACTTTCTACTCTTCCACCTTCATTAACTCGTGAAATAGCTGGAAAACTTACTGGACCTCCAGTTAAGGTACATTTTAAACCGGGTACTTCTCCTGTTTTTGCTCGTGCTCAAGATATAGCATATGCGTTGTGTGATAAGTATTCTAAAGCAGTTGACGCTAAACTTGCGTCTGGATTTTACAAAAAAGTCGATTTTTCCGAGTGGGCTTCGCCTAGACACGTCGTTATTAAAAAAAAATGGTCATATTCGTATAACTGGAAATTACAAACCTACATTGAATCCACGTTTAATAATAGATGAATGCCCTATTCCAAACCTAGTGACATCTTCTACAAAGTAAAAGGAGCTAAAATTTACGCACATCTTGATATTACAGATGCTTATACTCATATTTCTGCTGACGACGAGTACAGCTATGCTTTGACCCTGAATACTCCTACACATGGGTTGGTTCGTCCTACACGAGCTGTTTACGGCGCGCTAATGTTCCTGCAGTTTGGCAACGTCGATTAAAAAAAAACTTGCAAGGTCTAAAAATCATTTTATGGGCTGAAACTTTTGAAGAATTGTTGATTTTTTTGGAAACGTGTTTGATCCGTCGTCTTGAAAAAGGTGTTCGTCTCAATCGACGTAAAAGTGTTTTCGCTACAAATTCTGCAGAATTTTTGGGCCATAAACGAGATACACAAGAAATCCATAAATCTGATTCTCAAATCAAGGCAATTCGTAATGTACCTAAACCTTTTACACCTCAAGAACTAGAATTGTTTATTGGTAAAGCGACGTACTACAATTCATTTATTCCTGATTTAGCTACAAAAGCTCGACCACTTCGAGACATGCTTCTTACATCATGTTTCAATCTTTTCAATCAACTTTTCAATAGTCGCCAACTGCTGATAAAGCATACGAAGAGCTTAAAAATATTCTCATTCCTCCTCAAGTTTTCATGCCATACGATCCATCCTTACCTCTCATACTTGCCACTGATGCAAGCAAAGTAGGACTTGGAGCTGTTTTATTACATAAACTTAGCAACGGAATCGAAAGGCCAATTGCTTATGCAAGCCGTACATTAACTGCTACTGAACAATGCTATGCTCAAATCGACAAAGAAGGTTTAGCTATTGTATGGGCTGGTCAACTTCTCAACGCTCGTCAACTGTCAACGCTCGTAATTTTACACTATTTACAGATCACAAGCCATTGACACAGATTTTTCATCCTGAAAAATCACTTCCTTTTCTTTGCATCAGTCGAATGGCTAATTAATAATTATGCTGATTACTTAGCTCATTTCAACTACGATATCAAATTCAAGCCAACAAAAGCTAATGCAAATGCAGATTATTGTTCACGTACTGCACTTCCTTCAACGGTTGACGCTATTGAAGAAATTACAGAATTTGATTCTTTTGATACATTTATTATCAACCAGTTTAATCAGTTTCCTGTACGAGCACAGCAGATTGCGAAGGAAACTCCTAAACTCTCGCACGACTGTACGAACTTGTACACGTCGTGATAGGCTCCTTGCCAATAGTACTCTCGAGCCACTCGGTCATAGGTCTTCTCTCTATTCCCAAGTGACCCGAGGAAGGCGGACAGTGTGCATATCTCATTACTCTCTCCTTCTGTTCCTCCGTAGTAACCACTCTCCACGCTTCCTCGCGGTGTGTTATCGGGTCCAGCAAGGCATCCTTGCGCCAACGATAAAGCACTCCACTTTCGATACGCCATCCTTGGTACTTCAACGGGAATTTTTCAACTTGCTCTCGCAGTTTCAAATATTCCGGATCTTGTACTTCTTCGAAAGCGGCAACAGCGTCCTCGCCATTGTCGTCGCTTCGGGATAGCGCATCCGGAAAGTGATTTAGTTCACCTTTTCGATAAATCACGTCAAATTGCCACTGTTGCAACTCAATCGTCCATCTTGCTAGGCGACCGCTGGGATCTTTCAAATTCCTCAGCCACTGCAGACTTTTGGTCTGTTATAACGCTGAAGTCGTACCCCTCTATGTACGGCCTCAGCTTTCTGATAGCCCAGACCACTGCCAAACACTCTTTCTCCGTCGTCACGTAGTACACGACCGATATACACTATCGGGTGCTCGCTATCGTCATGGTCTTGAGTCAGAACAGCCCCGATAGACGCGCCACTGGCATCACATTGCACTTTGAACGGCCTTGTAAAATCAGGCCGAGCAAGTACAGGGGCCACAGTAAGCGCGTGGACGAGCGGGACTTTGAGCTCGGATTCGCGCTCGATAAAGCGCGAATACCAGCCCAACATGCCCAGAAATCGTCTCAACTGTTTGACGTTTTTCGGTGCCGGAAAGTGTTTCACTGGCTCTACTACCCTTTCGGGATCAGGACGCAGTCCCTCCTTGTCCAGTAAGAAACCCAGCCACCTGATCTGCGAACAACAGAATTTCCACTTCGGGCGATGGCCTACACGGTGACACGTGAAGCAGGCGCCGAGAAACTCACGCGCTCACGTTGGTCGGTCCTAAGGGCAATTTACCCGCCCCCGCCGCTGGATTTCCTCCAGTGCGTGGCTAATTTCCTCCGCCCTTCTGTTTATTGCCCGAATCCTGGTTCTATGCAGCATCTTTTCCCGACGGCTTTGATTTATTACCAGAGCCGGCGTTAGTGCTTGCACTCGCGACATTTTCCGACTCAGAAGCGGACGCTGAAGTCGTAGCTTTCTTAGCTTTCGACTTCTTGCCCTTCTTCGGAGTCTCCTCACTCTCTTTCTCCTTTTCTACCGTCTCGACTGCACCTTGGGCTTAGTCACCCCTCCTGTATATGCCGCGCCGGGAACGTGCATCTTCTCGGCTAGCAATGGCGGAGCATATTGACTGTCCAAGTCTCGCTGCTTCTCCCACCGGGGACCATACTTCTCGAGATCTTCCAAGCTATCAATGAGCTTATCACCGATAGCCTTCCGATACTCGGGTAGAATATTGCGATACGCTATCTGCAACAATTCTCTTTTGGATGGAGGTCGATGGAAGCGCGACACAATGTATTGAAATTTGCGAGAAACGTTGTGATTTTCTCACCTTTGTGTTGCGTCCTCCGCCTCAAATCCTCCATTAAATCTTCCCTGTTATATTCAGTGACGTAGCGGTGCCTAAATTCTCGACAAAACTCCGTCGACGTCTGAATTTTCTCTCTCTTGGCTCGGGACCAACGGCCCGCCTCGCCCTGGAAAATACAAGGTCAGACGTTTATCCAATCGATATCTGATGCTCGAGTATCTCTTCGGCAATCACTTAACCTCTCCAAAAACTCGCCGGAAAACTGGTAACCCCAGTCCTTGAGTTTTTTTGTGATATCCCGGACGCTGTCCAGCCTCTCATTCCGAG
This sequence comes from Nasonia oneida, assembly GCA_037356405.1. Taxonomy (NCBI): domain Eukaryota; kingdom Metazoa; phylum Arthropoda; class Insecta; order Hymenoptera; family Pteromalidae; genus Nasonia; species Nasonia oneida. The sequence goes on from JAZHPH010000076.1 coordinate 612,608, forward strand.
AACCTCGCACCGAGAGTCTTCCGTTGATGCATGATTCGAGCCATGCTCGAATTCGCTGTCGCTGCCGCTCAAGAGACTCAAGCTTTCTCTTGGACCCTGTACTCTCGCGGCACTCTCTCTCCTTCCTCTCTGCCCTAGCTCGCTTCTCCGGGTCTTCTTTGCGCGACTCTCGCGTGAGGGACATCCGACTGACTCTCCGAACTCCTGTCGGTTGGCCTCGTTTTGTCGAAGAACAGTTTTCTCTCTTCTCTCTGGTTCTCTGAATGACTAACGGGCTCCGCAACTCTTTCCTTCCCCCACCTCTGACGCTGCGATGTTGGCCGTTTTATAGCCTGCGTCGAAGTTCGCCGGAGACTTTCCGGTCTCAGCTCTTCCTCTCTACGCAAACTGTTTTGCTGGCGAATCACTTGGTGCGCCTTGTTCAATGCTTCTTCATGCACTTGTTGTAGATTGCGTTGATGCCGTCGTCGCATTTCTTCTTCCTCCACCTCCATATCGAACTCTTCCATCGCCTGATTAAAAACGCGCTGGCCCTCAAGTTCGAGCTCCTCCTCAAGAGCCCTCTCTCTCTCTGGCTTGCTCGTAGGTCATTCCGTTCGCGCTGAGTTCCCCTATACGAGTCACGCGTTCATTCAGGCGCTCGTTCGTTTCCCGATACCGATTCTCACTCTCTCTTTTGCTATCGGCCGAACTTCTTCCCGCTCTGGAGCTTACTGACGAGCTTTCCTCATTTCTCTGCTCGTTACAGTTGGCTGTCGCAGAAAGATTTCCTCCCGCTAGAGTGGTCTATGGTGTATACCATTGTGTAATTTCTCTGAGTCCCGGTCGGGCAATAGGCGATTCGCCTATACCTCGTACTATCCGAGCCGAGAAGTACTCCCACGCTCCCGGGTGTCTCACTGGCATGCGGTTGTCAAACCGGTAGCCACGTGGTGCTGGAGACAGAGGCGATATCAGGTTTCCAATTACTGCGGAGGTCGTCCTGATAACGCCGCCGTCACCAGGGCCGCTCCAGCCCGTGAGGTGATTACACTCGACGTCGTAGTCGCTACTGCCGTACTCGGTGGCACGTTTAAATTGACACTGACTCGGTGATCGTCTCCTCCGTCCTCGCTTTCGCTAGAACGTGGGTTGACCAACCTCACCTGGTTGTCATCGTTCGCCCTTCTCTTCTTTCCCCTCTGGTGGAATTTCTCCTAAAATACGCCGCTCCATTTCCTCGTTGGATATCGCAACTCTTTCGCCTTCGATATCCCACTCATACCACGGCACTCCGTCTAAAGTCGGATTGGCTTCCGAAATATACGCACGTAATAATCGATCGCGACGAACCTCAAACGAGCCACGAAAGCCAAAACCTCTGGCATCGAGCTCTTCATCGGGTTCGTACTCCGACAACCGACCAATTCTAAATTTCATCGCGCGAGCTTTGCATTAGCCGTTGCATTACGGCTGCATGTCGTTACTTGCCGCTCGATTTATCGCGTTTCCTCACTCTCACGCACACTCTCTACACTCCCGATTTCTCCTCCTCTCCACCTTGGCGATCACGAAATCCCCACAAAAGATGCCAATTGCGACGCTGTGCACAGATGCGCAACACCTAACGACTCGTACGCGCCAGGATTTTTCTTTAATCGCGGGATTTAGCGTAATCGCCGACGTTTGGAAGAACGTGGGGAAGAAGGAAGAAGTAATCACGCAAATAATTCAGTTTTATTGCACGTATATTTGACCCTTCCCTACATCGTAGTGGCCGTAGCCGCCCACGCACAGTAGCCACGCAGGGCTCGCCGTCACACCTCTACTCTCATAAACACACGCGCGCCTCGAAGCTCTCGCCTCTGACGTCTGACCCGCCTGCTCTCTCTCTCTCTCTCTCTCTCTCTCTCTCTCTCTCTCTCTCTCTCTCTCTCTCTCTCTCTCTCTCTCTCTCTCTCTCTCACATACCCGTATATCGGCTGGACGCAGCTCGCTCAAGTAGCTACGCAGCCGGCGCGCGCACTCTCTCTCTCTCTCTACCGTACGTATCTCCGCGTGCACCGCGCGCTTACCGCGGCGTCGTCGTCCTAACCAACGCGGTCCCCCCTCCCTACTCTCGTGCACGCACACTGTCACGTCCCGGCGTGAAAGCTTTTTTTTTCTGAAGGCAATTTTAATACTTAGCTTTGCAGAAAAAGGGACTTGACTTTTGAAGCGGCCAAGGCGGTTTTATAGTTCCTGAAAAGAGCTGGAGCGGATTTGTGCTGAAGTTAAGGTAAGTAAACGGCTGCTGGGAGCTTGCTGTCACCACTCCTGATGTTTCCGGCCGAGTCAGGAGTCCCGGGCTGAAAATGGGCTGCTCAGTATCCACGTCGTGATGTCCGAAATCTAGGAAAAAGACGGCTCCAAGGCGTCGTCTCCAAGTATCAGGGAACGTTGTGTTACGTCTCCGCGTGAGAAGTTAAGTTTTTTGAAATGCCAAAAATATATTTAGAAATCTCGAAATACTTAACTTTTGCTGGTAGGAATGCCAAAAATATATTTAGAAATCTCGAAATACTTAACTTTTGGTTTCAACTGTTCCACGGTCAAGTTTTACAAGTCCCGCAATGGGCTGGTGCTGTTACAAGGAGAATATGTTAAGCTTGGCTGCTTAGGGCTGCTGTCACCACTGTCACGTCCCGGCGTGAAAGATTAAGTTTTTAGAATACGAAATTTTGTACTTAGCTTTTGCAGAAAGGGGACTTTTAGGTTGTTCTTGGCACGGTTATCCTCGATGCTACACGATAAACAGAGATATAGATTTGACAAGTACTGAATCAGAGTTGAAATGAGGATATCAGCTTGAATATACATGATATATGTTTCAATGCGGGACTACGATCGGTAGCCAAACTCAATTCTCTGTGAGGAATGTTTGGTCAACGCAAGTACTCGACAAGAACACTTGTTGTGAAAAATCGAGAGACATTGATAAATTTACTTACCAGTGCAGAGGTGGAGGTTAACGGTATTTTACCTGTTATGGACGATACGCTCTACGTCAATTGGTGCTACAGAGATGAGGCTCTGACATCCTCAGTAGCGTTATCAATGACAAACGTTGTCCTAGTTGCATTTACAACAGTACAAGCACGACAAACTATTTGACTATCTGCTGTCATGTCCCGGCGTGAAAGATTAAGTTTTTAGAATACGAAATTTTGTACTTAGCTTTTGCAGAAAGGGGACTTGACGTTTAAAGCGGCCAAGGCGGTTTTATAGTTCCTGGAAAGGACTGGAGCGGATTTGTGCTGAAGTAAAGGTAAGTAAACGGCTGCTGGGGCTTGCTGTCACCACTCCTTATGTTTCCTGCCGAGTCAGGAGTCCCGGGCTGAAAAAGGGCTGCTC
>JAZHPH010000077.1:0-70218 GCA_037356405.1 Nasonia oneida
TTTTATGAATTAAAGTACATACTTATAATTATTTTGTGTAAGGGGTGCTTTACCCCCCTTAGGGGTAATATATTTAAAAAGCCGAAAGACGTCAACTTTATTTTATTATTATGGATGTTTTCAAATTGTTTCCAATTTTTTTGGGCTTTTGAAACTTTTTTATTATTAAATTATGCCAAAAAATATATGTTTTCGACCCCTAAAAAATAGGGGATGCCACCCTTACTCTTCAAATCACCATGAATTACTAGCTCTTGTTGTAAGAAATAATCTGGAATTTGTTTCGTTAAAAAATATTTATTTTAAGGCGAGATATTCAGAAAAACGCTTTTTGGGGGTTAACTTTGGGGTCATTTTCACCCCTTAAATACGCTTATGAGCCGATAAGAAAAAATACGTGTCTCTTATTTTCACATGCACTACAACATATCGTAAAATCATTGAAATCAGTGAGGTCAGGTTCGGGTACGTTCCTTGTAAGTAAAACCGTATATTGTGCAACTAGGGGGGGGGATCGGATTTTTTTCCAGCGAGGGATGAAAAACGAGTAGAAAATTAAGTTTTTTCTATCGTTTCCGGACATTTGATAGAAACCGTTTTGTCGAACGGACGTTTGGTCGAAAACCATTTGATCGAAAGGACGTTTTGTCGAAAACCATTTGATCGAAAGGACGTTTCGTCGAAAGGACATTTTGTCGAAAACCATTTTGTCGAAAACCGTTTGGTCGAAGAGACATTTGATCGAAAGGACATTTCGTCGAAAAAAAAATATTTTTGTTCCTATAAATGATTATTTATATGTGATTACAAACTGAGTGTTGAAAATATAAAGTGTCAGCTAGAGTTAACCCATTTTTTGTTAACCAACACAGCCAAAGTATGCGATCTGCCACACCCCGAGTTAGGTATTGGGTTAGTATGGTTATCTTTGAAATATTTCTTCTGTCAATATACCACAAATCGGACCCGAGTTAACCCATGTGGGTTTTAGTATGCGATCTGCCACACCCCGAGTTAGGTATTGGGTTAGTATGGTCATCTTGAAATATTTCCTCTGTTAATTTACTACAAATCGGACCCGGAACGGTCACAAAACGGTCAAAAAAGTTCCCAATATGGTTACAAAACGGTCCCTGTTTATATAAAAAAAATTTTCCAAGTTTTCTACAATTTTTAATTAGTTTTATATAATTATTAATATATATAGATAATTATTTTTTTTTGTTAAAATTATTTTCTAATATGTCTTTGGAATATGTTACTAGTAATAGGGGGATGCCCATGTTAAAGTATAAAGGTTTCTTGCATTATAACGAACGTTCTGAAAACTTAAAGAATTACTGGAAGTGTGAAAACTATAAAAGTTTGAATTGTCGAGGTAGAGTAGTGACCGAGAATGAACGTGTTATTAAGTTCACAGAACACAATCATGCTGGGAGCGCATTGGACACTGAAGTGAGATGTGTAGTAAATGATATGAAGTTGTCTGTGAAAAGTAGTGATTCTACCATTCACAGTATTTGTAGCTGCTGCATTACCTTGTACTTCTGACGCCGTTAAAGTTGTTTTACCAAAAAGTAGTTCACTTAAACGCAGATTAAGAAGAGTAAGAGAAGTAGTAAATCCGGAGGAAACCATTCCAGATAGACTAGAAGATTTTGTAGTTCCTGAAAACTTGACGCAAACCTTAGATAATAAACAGTTTTTGTTCTATGATTCGGGAAGTGATGACTCGTCACGTATTCTAATATTTACTACCAAAACCAATTTAAAAGCTTTAAAAGTATTAATGTTTTGGTTAGCGGATGGAACTTTCGACTTATGTCCCAACATATTTCAACAAATATATACTCTTCATGGTCTATATGACTCATCAGTAGTTCCATTGTTATATGCTTTTTTACCGTCTAAAACGACTGATATATATATAAAACTATTGAAAGTTATAAAAACATTGAAAGAAGGTTTGAATCCAGAAAAAATAATGATTGACATGGAATTATCTTTTAAAAATGCATTTCTAAATGAATTTCCGAATGCGAGTGTATCATATTGCTATTTTCATTTTAATCAAGCTTTGTATAGAAATCTAGCAGAGCATAATTTAAAAACTTTATATGACAGCGATGAATCTTTTAGTCAAAAAATAAAGACACTATCAGCTCTAGCTTTTGTACCACCTGATGACATCAAAGATTGTTTTGAAGATATTGTACAAGAAGTTTTTTCAGAATCTAATAGTGTAGGAGTAGATGGATACTTACAATATTTTCAAAAAAATTATATCGGCATGAAAATAGGTAGAAGAGACATTGAACCCCGCTTTACAATCAATATGTGGAATCAGTACGAAAACACAGTAAATAACTTACCTCGTACTAACAACAGCGTTGAAGGTTGGCATAGAGGCTTTCAATTTTTATTTAATAAAAAAAATTCCACAATCTTTGATGTCATAAGGGCATTTCAGGCTGATGAAGCTAAAGCTTACAATCTAATGGTTCACTTAAGAACTGCTGGGGGAGAGGAGCCTCCAAACAAGAAGTTCGCAGATTACAATCGAAGAATTGTAAGAATTGTAGAGTCTTATGAAAAACAGATTTACGAAAATGATAAAATGCAGTATGTTCATGATATTGCAGCATTATTACGATTATAAGTTTATAATTATTAATAATATTGAAATTGTTTTTTGAGAATCAGTAGAAAAAAATTATTACATAAATAAAAGTTATTTTTGTTATATAGAAAATTACCAAGAGTATTCTATAAAATAATAAAATTCCTATTTAATAATAATAATAATAATTAATAGATAATAATATTAAGTTTAAAGATGAATAACTAATAATTATAATTCTCTAAATAAAACTTTTTAAAATCAAGACAAAAATTAAAATAGATAGTAAAAGAAAAAAACATTGATAGAATATAAAAACAAAAAAAAAACAAAAAAAAATAATGGAGTCATTGCTGACACGTCCACGTCGTGACTCTGGATTAAAAACCGAGATCAGCAAATTTAAACAAATTTTGTACAAACAAAAAAATTAATATATTTCGACAAAATGTCATTTCGATGAAAAGGTATTTCGACAAAAAGGTTTTCGACGAAATGGTTTTCGACGAAATGTCCATTCGACAAAATGGTTTTCGACGAAACGTCCGTTCGACAAAACGGTTTTCGATCAAACGTCCTTTCGACAAAACGGTTTTCGATCAAATGTCCATTCGACAAAATAGTTTTCGACGAAACGTCCTTTCGACGAAATGTCCTCGACAAAATGTCCGTCGATCAAATGGTTTTCGACAAAACGTCCGCAAACCATGTTTGTGACAGGTGGACAGTTTTTAAATCTCTTTGTTAGGAATTGACGAGTTTGTTCGTGATCTTTAAATTGTAAGCTCGCTCTTGTAGCTTCTCTCTTTACTATCGCTCCAACTCAATCGGAACTACCTTTTCCGTGTGCTGTTGCAAAACAGTGCCATTCAGCATCAACGCCAAAATCTCTCTTATGACTCATTAAACTACTCATTTGATAACGATTTTTAAAATGCTGTTTAGCACCATCAGTAGCATATATTACCTTTTATACTGTGGGACAAACCTTGCGAATTTCAGGTATAAGCTTTTGCTGCATTATGTATACTGCAGTGGCATCATGAGTAGTACAATCGGACATAGATACTGTACTGAAATGCTTTAGCTTGCTTTCAGATTTATAATAAACAACAGCAGGAAAAATCGTACTTTGATCATTATTAAAATGAAATGCCTGTGCAGCATCTTGGGCTGTAAAAGCATAGTTCTCAGCAAAATCCAATTGAACAAGAACCTCTTTATCTGAAAGATTATTTTTCTTCCCAGAAATAAACTTTGATTGTTCCTTAGCGATGAAGTGATGAGGTATCAACTTTTCTAGTCTAGAACATAAAGTTTCAATAAATTCTTGCGATGTTAGGCATTGTTTTATCAAAGTATCTATCGGTTGATTGCCACATGCTGAAGATGACTTGATCAATAATGTGTTCATCCATAATGTTCTCAACGTAATTAGAAAACTTTTGAATGCCGGACAAAATTTGCATTCATTCAAATAACAACTTGGTTTGGGATCCTCACATAGAACGAAATTCAAACAATCTTTATAATTCTTCAGAATATTATTTGAGATTTTTTCTATATTTACTGCGTCAATCATCGCCTTGAAATTTTTGTGTATCGTACATACACATACATTGTGTGTACCAGAGGATCCTGCAAAGACACAACATTTTGGTCTCAGTTCCGCAAACTTGGTAAGCCCAATCGGATGTTCAGAAAACTGTTCATTAAACTGATTATGAAGGTTCTTAATATCAGTAAGTAATAATCTTTTCTGCACTTTTATTTTTTCACCATATAAATAAATACTGACGGTATCTTTTTTATTTGGCATAATTCTGCTGTTAAGATCATTTTCGTAAAAATCTTCAACTTTCTGAGTAGTTTCTGCAGGTAATGTTTTTTCACGTTTTGCAACAGGAGAAGCCAAAACTCCATCTGATTCTCGTAACTGTTTTGCTTTACGAGCCATTCTGTGAGACACACCAAATTGGTTCATAATTTTACGTATTGCCGAGTGTTCGGGCAAAACAGTAAGAATACTGACACGTAATGGATCGTTCTCCGGCAGGGATTGGAATTTGTTTTTAAGTCCAGTTAAAATATCTGTAAGATCATCTTGCATAGATGCATCCGTGTTTGAAACCGAAGGTGAGTCAGTCTCTGATTCAAAATCAACACTCATACTGACGTTTGGAGATGACAAATCATGTAGTTTGTAAACAGATTTTCTACATGTATCACAAATCAGTGAAGATGTTGGATAATCAGGATAGACATCTTGAAATTCTTTGGAGATCTTCCTAAGAGATTTGCTGTGTCCTGTATTAATATTAAATGGATTAACGCATCTATCGATACGATATTTTTTCGCAGGAGAAGACATTGTTGTAGGATATGAGAAAGCAGAACCAAAACAAAAAAAAATGTTAGAAATAACAAAATTACGGCTAGTACAGTTGAACAAAGAGTTGCCGATAAAGTAAGACTTACTCAACAACTGCCTTAAAATGGATGTTGAAGAAGTCGCCAATGTATCTATTAATGTACCTATTAACTATCCTAAAAAGGACTGTTGGAGAAAAAGTCGCCTATGAATAAAGCCGCTGATGGACTTGCTCACCAACTATCCTGAAAAAGACTGTTAAAGAAAAGTCGCCGATGAAGAAAGCATTCCTTGAAGAAAATATTCCTTTCTATGGGTTGCTAAACGTGGGAAGGGGTTGGGGGTGTAGGTAAAAAAGAGGGATGAAATAAATCACTTGAAAGCAATAAATTCCTTTGCCACAAAACAGTTTTATTTGCTGAAGTCTTTGCACAAGTTGTCATTGGACACGAGCCGTGTACTTGCAGCATTAGGCTGTTGGAAGAGGGGCGAGGTACAGCGCTGGACCCGGCCTCCTTATGTGCCCTCCGCGACGCTACTTCACTTGTGGGTAATGCGCAGCTGCCTAGCGGCGCGCCGCGGTACTAGCGCCGCGGTGATACGCGCTGCAGCGTGCGTGGCGTGTTCGGCGGATTGCGCGTTAGCAGGGGCTTATCGCGAGAGAGCCTGTGGGTGGGTTATGACAAATATCCGCCAGTTTATATTGGCCATATTGAATTTTGAAATTTCGAGGTTAAAATAAGATTCAGCGACCCCTTAAACTCCCATACCGATACTTTAAACTGATTTAAAATCGTTCATTGCGGTAAAATAGTTTTGGTGGTTGTATAATGTCCACCATTTTGGATCAGCCATTTTGGATTTTAAAATTTCGAGGTTAAAATAAGGTGCAGTGGCCCAAAAACCCTCATATCGATACTTTAAGAGTGCTCCACACCTCGACCGACGCGCCAATCCGAACTACCAGACCGGAAGTGACGTCGGTTGATTTTATCCGACGAAATATGCAGTTCTAAAATAATGTAGAAAGCTGAAAACTTTTTCAAATGAAAGCTTGAATAATATTGCACGTGCTGAATTTTTCATATTGACATAAATGATTTTGCAAGGCTGCTAAAATAAAGAAAGAAAATTTCTCTAAAATGTCGTCTGCTGCACGCTATTTGACTGCATTCAGGCACACATTCAGTAAAACAAAGTTTCAGCACGTGTAGTGATATACAAAGAATACATGAATATGCTTTTCTGATTTGTAGCTGCCGTATAAAGCACGTATTTCGTCTGGCAAACTCGAATGTCTACTCAAATACACATGTCATATATATATGCTGTAATTGTCGGTAAAACAGCAGAGAATTAGTTTTTCTGGTTTTCGATGGATGGCGCTTGACACGGAAAGCAGGGTCGTACATATAGCGAAACTAAAATTTCGAACCCCGTTTTTCTTTATGACGATAAAAAATATTGATATAATAATAATTTTTCCTATTTCTTGTAATTATTCAAAACGAAATGTTCAAAACTAAACTTTATCACACCACAAATTATCATGTATTTCAATTTTTAAGGTTATAGAATACTAATAGCTATAATTATTTATTAGAATTATACAAACTTTTGTATAATAAATGTATTATCGAGTTAACGATAAATTGTATTTTATCGAGGATAAAATGCACCTATATATACGTGCTAATAAATTGGCAGCCAGTATATGAGTATATAATTCGAATATACTTACGAAATTCCTCCATGCAGCAGCACGTTCTTTTTTGTTTGCTCCTCCGCTTCTACTTCTTCTCGGCGGTGCCATCGTCTATAAACACCAAACAATAATATTGTAACGACTACTATTACAAAGCTTTCTCTAGAAAGTGTAACGTTTATAATACTTACGATATCACAGCAACAATAAAGGGCCTCCTAACGTTGGCTTGTCTGAACATGCATCAAGCACTTTTCAGATGAAGCAGACGTTTTCCACGCATGGCCTGTGACTGATGACATCTATATCTATTTCTCGCGTTTCAAATCACGGCCGGTCTACATGTGCATAAACATGAAGAGTCTTTCACGCATGCGCGCGTACACACACGGCGGCACTGCGCGCGAAAAGCTGTCTAAGTATATACACGTATATATACCTATGCATAAAGTATAGGACAATCTTTGTTCATTCTTTCTCTCTCGTTTCTCGAGTAAGTAAAGAGTTGTTTAGTGTCACGTATTGCTTTTCAATAATCGTTTTTCGTGTTCAATTGTTAGTTAGTTGTTCTTACTGGGATTTTTTCACATTGGACAGTGCACATAAAAATAGGGTTATTGATATTTATACAATCATACTACTTTTTGTGTACTTTCTGTAGTGAGAGTTTCAGTAGTTCGTTTTTTCGCGTTTCATATTCGCGTTGTTTGTTGTGTTCAGTGTATTCGATTGCTCTTGCTAGATTTACAAATACAATAGCAATATTGTTGGTTTGACAGTTATACCATTGTTTTTTTGTACTTTTCGAGATGAATCAAGAAAACAGCATGAGTAAAGATACACGTCTTCGACGTGGTAGCAGTGCTACTCAGACGAAACGGTATGTGCTTAGTGGTAAAAGACCTAGCCGTAAAAGAAGTGCTATAGCTCGGTAAGTAATTTATTATTGCACTGAAAAGTAGGGTTAACGGTGTGTGTGCGTGTATGTGTATATATGCGTGTGTGTGCGCCTTTGTTTTCGTTCGTTCGCGTCTGTGTTCTCGGCATACGCGATCGGCAAAATCCGTGTATGATTTTGATTTCTGAAGAGTAATTATTCTTATTTTCCACAAAACAGTAGCACTATTGAATTTGTAATAACAATAAAGTAATAATTAATTAAAAATTAAATTTTTAAATACATTGTTTTCAATTTTTCAAATTAATGTAAAAAATGTTTTCGAAACTGTTAAACAGAAATTAATTTAATATTAAACTTGCAGTAAAATTATAATTATTCGGCAATTGAAAGAATATTTCAGTTTTATTGCTTCATCCTAGAGAAAGCTTTGTATGAGTAAAATTTTAAGTTTCGCTAAATCTCCGTAGAAACGCATTTGGAGGGGTTTAGAGTTGAAATGCATTTGTAGAAAATGTCCGTGCGGACGGACGTGTGTGCATGTACGTATACCGTTCTAATTGTGGAACCAGCGACCTATCGTAATAAAATTTGACATGCATATGTTTTTTGATTCCGAATTCGGGAAAAATGTTGTTTTATGATTCTGACCATTTTATGGCCGTATTATAGTTATTTTTCGATTTTTTAATAAATATTTTTGCTTCGTTTTGATGATATGATTTATAAAATATATTGAACGGTAGTGTATATAAAAAAAGCATTAAATTATATTGTCAAACGTTTTGAAAAACATTTTGACAATAAAAAACGATAATATCCATTTGCTGTTTAAATTTTAAACTATTTTCATGACTATTTTTCGAGCTAAAAATCGAAAACTAAAAAATCTGAGTTTTCTATGTCGTACGATTACGAGAGTAACAAGGCTCTATTCAAGTTGAAATTTTGGAAAAATATGGATCTTTTAATCACCTCGGCTAGGTTCTTTTTGCAGCTTATGAAACCATTTATTTAAAAAGATATTAGGATTCCAATTTTTTGTCTCTCACCCTGTATACCCTGTATAACTGAAAATTACTTTTCTGTTAAACCTTCTAACTCGCTAACTAAAGATCAGAACGTTTTCAGACAATTAATAATTTTATGAGGTTATGAGGGCCCTATGGTATTTAAAACATTGAGGTTTACATTTGTTTCATATAAATTATAAGATTTGATATTGTGACAGGTGCTCCTTCAGTAAAATAATTAGGATTGAAAGTTTTTTAAAATCATTAATATACTGTATATTTGAACAGTATTATATCTATTGGAATTATAAATTTTGTTGGAAGAAGCTACGTACCAAAGAATTGGCAGCGGTTTTAATTTTGTTTTAATTTTTTTAATAATCAATCTTTCCGAATAAAATGAATCTGAGTAGTGATAGTCCTCGCGGCAGATCTGAATAATGTCACTCTTCGCTGGAAAATATGGATAGTGCTACTCTTCCTAGGAAGCACCAGTATAGAGTTTCGTTTGCTCTTCGTCCTTTTCTTTTATACGCCCGCATATTTTTTTTAAACGTTACCAGTTGTTAATGCAGGTTACGTATATGAATATGTATTATCATATATTCGTTTGAATCATGTCAAATCCCTTTATCATTACCGGCAATGATATGATTGCAGAAATATACAAAAATGTGTTTTTCAGAAAAAGGCCATGTTTTCTTGTACAGACTTACATAGAAAGCGAGTAATATAAACATAAATAATTTATTAAAATAATGAGGTTGTACAATATGTTTTGGAGACAAAATAGTCTGTACATATTTGCGAGTATAATAGATGCGTTTAGGTACGTATAATATGAATATTATTGGTTTCAAAATTTTACAATTCGAGACAAAATTGTTTGATTCACTCGATTACCTCTAATATTATTTTCAATCATATCCTTTTAGAATGGATGACATTATTTTATTAATAGACTATTTATGCCACTTGTATAATCATATATTATTATTTATCAGCACTGTGAATTTAGTTACAGGAAGCTACGTACCAATGAATTAGCAGCGATTTTTTAATTTCAATTACAACAGTATTTTTTTCTAATTTTGTGATGCATAAAAAAATCTTGTTACTATAACCAATTATATATCTTAACATACAACGTTATTTCTCATATAAATGCTACAATCATAAGTACATGAAGTTTGTACCGTTTATAAGCTTCATTGGCTACGGGGCGGTTCTGTGTGGCAATGGGCGGAGCGTAACATACATGTAGCTCAATATATAGACAGCGTTAGGATGAGGGGTAACATTCTTTTCAGCTATCTTTGCTAGCGTCAAATCCAATTATTTAGTCATGTGTAAATTAGTTTTGCTAGTGTATAAATTATGTAAATATATGCTACTGCAAGATGTTATGATAAATAACTTTTAATAGAAGTAGAAATAGTGTATCAACAAATAAAAAATTTGATATACTATTTAAATTGTCATAGTTCATAAAAATATATTGCTTTATTTTTATTTCATTTATTTTCCTGCAGCAAATAAACATTGAAACTTACAGGCATAAAACATTTGTAAAAATACATGTAAAAATTAAATTGAAGCGCCATATTGGCGCTACATACGATAGCTCAGCACATATTGCCAATATGTAAAATCAGTTTGCGAATTATATCACTCAAAAGTGTGGATATAAAAAAAATCGCTGCCAATTCCTTAGCACGCATAGCCAACGTTTTCCCTATATCTCTTCAACGTTACGATGTATACAAATAATTTGTAATGCAAGTTATGTTTGTGCTTTTTTAAAGTTTTACTAATTCAGTAAACACGTAAAAGCACTTTGTATTCGTTGCATGTATACGTACTTTTGACTGAATTAAAATAAATTCACAATAATCCTATAAATAATTATTATTATCAATTGTTCATTTAATTGGTACAAAATATAAGACGTACGTATAAGGACCCACATTGTATCTCACCTCGTGTTAATAATAACCTTTATGAATGTATTGCACCCTGAAACTTTCTATGTAACAATTTAAAATAGGCCTTTTTCTAAAATGTTCTATTCGTCTTCGGGAACATAAATATTTATAGATATTTTTTTTATTAAAACTGCGATAATGTTTGCGTATTTTCGAATTTTCATCTGAATCGTTCAGAGAAATTTGTTCAATTATTAAAGATTACATTTATCAGAAAATGTTACAATTTATTATGAATTGTCAGTACCTTCAACAATACAATTGTCATAACCATCCTTGTTTACAATTGCATTGACACCATTTATTAATGAACATCTCAAAGATAGCTGTCAGAAGTTGGAATTCATGTAATGTAGCAGATATTGCTTTGTAGTGCATGCATACACAAGGTTTTACTGATCTCTTCGATATATAACTTCCTTCAATAAGTTATTTATAGTATCTGCAAATTTTTATGTTATTAAGAGTCATCTTGTTTGGAAATAAGGTTTTTTCAAATCATTATTATTAAAGAGTAAAATATTATTGTCTTAATTAATAATACAGCTTTCGTAGCCACAGTTTTAAATTGTATACAAAAAATAATTTGAATTCATCCGGTTCATTTTAATTGGATTATTTATAAACGTACTTTCAGTGTAAAAGTATGCTAAATTTCATATTTTAATTTACAGAAATGAATGCAGTTTATACAATTTAAATGCATTAAAAACATTTGTTGATACATAATGAAATCTTTAATGAATTCACTTTTTTCTGAACACGCATGAAAATTATAATTTTTGCATACACGGAAAGAAATTTATCATTTTGTTACGGAAATTAATTAAACTCCCTTTTTCGGAAACAGTCAATTTTTGAATTTGAAGGCAATAGAGGAGATGCGCCTAGCGTGAGACAGTAGCATGGGATTCCATCAGTTCCCAACTTTAGATTATGGCCCTTGTGCTCGGTAGGTTAGCAGTTTTTGACGTTTTGAAAGCTATATTCCAAAGCCTAAGCTGCTCAAGCGTGAGGAAAAAAGTTAATCGGAAAGTATTGTTTTTCGTATTTTAGAAGTTGTCCAATGATAATTTATGCTTCGTAACAGATCGCTATTACGCAAGTTCAATAGCTTTTATCCCCGTAGTGGTTTAGTTTCAAGTCTAAACTTCAAAAAATTCCGGAGTTAGCCACATATCTTGCTCCGTTCGGCCGTCTAACAACTCGCGAAAGCACTTTTTTCCCAGTATGGAACCTGTTTTAGCATATGATTGAAAGGGGGATTTATATATTTTTGAATGTAAGACTTTCAAACACTTACAATCGCTACAGAAAGCATTTTTTAGCCTGGGAATGCCTTAAGGGATTTCGATAAATTGTGAAAATATTGATAAAATTGACATAAAACACGGTCAATCGGCTCAAACGAAATTTCTTTAAATACAGCAAATAATTTTAATAGTTTTCAGACGTTTAAAAAGCATACGTATCGTAATTATTTTTAATATCAATAGCGTTCCATACTGGGCGAGACTTTTTCAATATCCAACGAAATTAGCTATCGCAGTTTGGCTTCACATTTGCTTATTTTCCAGAATAAATGGTCCTACAGCACAGAACATCAAAAACTCCTAAAACAGCAACAAAATCCTTCAGGTTCAGCAATTTGTATTATTCTAAACAATAGTTTTAGTCACATTCGCTAAGTAGTTCCATACAGGGCGCATCTCTCTTATAGCCTTTTATTGAACGATATAATTTCTCTTCGTGTATGTACTCTCGTTATAATTTCTATATAATTCTATACACTCTATATAATTTCCAAAATTTTTTCACATTTTTTTTCTTTCTTAAACAGCAGGAAAAAGTTATCGGAAGAATCGTTTGTAGCAAGCAGGACTGATATTTCTGTGCAAAAATTTGCTCAGGATAAATCAGGTAGGATTGAAGCACAGAATGTTTATGATTGTAATGCTTTGAACGATAACGCAATAATTAGAGGGTCGATGCATCAAGGGCACATCTCTTTTCCTCTGCATACAAGAGGAAAGCAATGCACAGCTATGGCAGCTGCAAGCATCGTCTTCAGTGTCATTGAACCGCCATTACAGTGGACTTCTATGACCATTGATGAAACTCTTCTTTGTGGAGACGTTTGTACTCTGAAATCCTTCAGAAACGTAAATGTGTTTCTAAAAAAGAGGAAAATTCGGAATACTTAACAGCTGAAGAGTTAAAAACTAACTTGACTATTAAATCAAAAGACATTGAAATAGATATAGAAGATGTGATTTACGGACACATGCACAATGATTTCAGTGATTCTGGCATGCCTAACTTGAAGAAACTTTTTTATTGGTGCTTTGATTCACGGAAAAGTGGTATTCTAACATGCAATGGGATTTCTGTAGCATTCTTAACAATTAATGGAATGGGGTGTGTGTTTGATTCACATGCCAGAGGGCCGAATGGGAAAGCCATGCATAATGGCGTGGCTTGTTCGATTTATAGTAACAATATTGACTATCTTTTGGATATTGTTCTTTCAAATATACCTTCTTCAAGAGAAGGTCACATTAGTGATGGGCAATATCAATTTTCGGTGGTAACTATTCAGTCAGTGAACAGCATAAGGAATGAATCATTAGAAAATGATATTCCTGAAAATGTTGCCATAGAAGAAGACTCGTGCCATTATGTAGATGAAGGCTTGTTCAATAATGAAATAGATAAAGATGCAAGCGTGGAAGAAAGTATTGCCAATATTGAAAAAGGAAGTGTCGTAGTACACAATGCTAACGATGCATCGGGACCTAATAATGCTGCTGAAATGAGAAAGGTAGATCAAAAACACCTTGCAAGTATACCTGTTTCTCCAAGCAGTATTGAGGAAAGTGATGGCATTGTAAGAGCTCGCTTTCATCAAGGTAGTGCCACATTCTCAGAAGGCACAAGAGGGAAACAATGCACGGCTATGGCTGCTGCAAGCATAGCTTTTACAGCGATTAAATCTCCAAAACAATGGACTTCAGCAACTATTAGCGAAATTTTATTATGTGGAGATAAATTATTTCTTCTAAGTCTTCAGAAGCGCAGAGTCCCAGTAGGCGAAGAAAATGAAGAGTATTTAACAGCTGAAGAATTACATACAAGATTGTCTATTCACTCAAAGGAATACCAATTTAATATTGACGAGAGCATACATGGACACATAAACGATGATTTTAGTGAAAATGGTTTTCCAAATTTGAATAACCTTTTTCATTCGTGCGTCGTATCGCATAAAAGTGGTATTTTAACGTGCAATGGAATTTCTGTGGCTATCATTACAGGTGATGGATACACGGGCGTCTTTGATTCACACTCCCGGGGGCCTAACGGAAAAGCAACGCATGACGGTGTGGCTTGTTTTGTTTACAGTAATGATATTGACTACCTTGCTAATATCGTTCGTTCAAATATTCCCCCTCGAAGAATAGGAAATAATTTTGATGGACAATATGAATTCTCTGTTACTAATACTGTAAAATTAGTAAATGACAACGGTGAAAAATCATTAATGTCAAGCAAGAAACCATCATGCAATAACAGTGACAAATCAAAAAAAGTTTCTGCAGAAAGAAAAACTGATAGTTCACGAAATGTATTCGATGACACAGACGATGAAGAAGAAGAAATAGCATATTCTGTAATAAGAGGATTTTGCAACTGCATTAGTCTTATTTTCCCATACGACATAAGAGGAAAGCAATGCACAGCTATGGCAGCAGTATGCATAGCTTATACAAATGTAAAGCCTATTCCAGAGTGGGATGGATTTGATATTGATGCATTTCTGATTAATGGAAATATGCTATACGAAGAAACTATAGATGCTCGTAAAATCGTTCCAAAACGTGAAGAAAATAAAGATTTTATGACAGCAGAAGAATTAAACACAGAATTTACTGTTAGAATGGGTACAGCCTTAATAACTATTCACGATATTATACACGGACACTTGTCAAACGATTTCAGTGAACTGGGGATGCCTAACTTAAAAAACCTATTCTATTGGGTTTTTAATTCTAACATAAGTGGTATTTTAACGTGTTATCGTTTTTCTATTGCTTTAGTTTCTGCAAACGGAATTACGGGTGCGTTTGATTCACGCCCTTTAGGAAGAGATGGAAAAGTGACTAAAGGTGCAGAAACCGCTGCTTGTTTTGTTCATAGCACAAATGTTGATGTTTTGTTTGAAATTGTTAGGTACAATATGCAAAAATCGAGAGAAGGCAAGCATTTTGATGGACAGTATCAGTTTACAATTATTTCTGCAGAGTACTATACTACTGAATTAAAAACAACAACAAGCAATGCAATAACAAAAACTCTGAAAGACATAGACCGGGAAATGCAGGCTGATTACGCCAATCCACGTTTTGAAATAGAAAGTAATGAGCTCTCATTAAATAAAGAATCCGTAGAAAATACGGAGCAATCTTGTAATTCTGAAAATGCGCGTGAATCAGGTGGATATGAATTGGCAAGTGTAAGGGAAGCAGATAATAACGCAATTGACGCAGTACAAGAATCAGGGTATTATGACAACCGCACCTATCATCAATTTGTTGACTCATGCTTGCAATTATCCCTTGAAAAAAGTAAAAATTTGACGGATAATGCTAAAAATATCGTTCCAGACGATGAAGACCACGACATGAATGAAACAGAGAACGTCGAAGACGAGCATGAATTATGTTATTCAGGGGAAGGTTTAAATGAAGGCGTGTTAAATATGAGCGTCACGGATGCTAATGATATAATTAATTTCGCGTGGATATGGCAGAAACTTCATGATGCATACGATAACCACGATACTCTTTATGCCTGCAATTTTAGGAATTTAAAACTGATTGGCAGTTTCAGAAAAGGATTGACAAGATATTTTACTTTTAAGTGCGATATGTGTGCTTACACAGTAAAAATATGTGGAGTGTGCGATAATCCGGATGAGATTGAACCTGCGGTTGGTGCAGCACTGGGATGTCAACATGTCGGTACAGGACTTTCTCAATTCAATGAATTGATTGGTATGTTAGGTATTCAAAGTTTGAATTACTACAGCTGGCAAAAAGCACACTCCAAAGCTGCGATTTATGTCAAAGAAGCATCTAAGAATGAAATGGCTAAAGCTGCAGCTGAAGAGAGGAGTCTCGCAATTGAACGTGGTGACGTTGTTCATGGTATACCGTGCACAATGGTTGAAGGTGATGGATCATACCTAAAACGCACGTACATATATGGTAAATATGATTCATCAGCGTGTTGTGTCGTAATAATTGGCAGATATACTAAAAAAGTATTGAAGATTATTGTAAAACAAAAAACATGCGCGATTTGTGATTATGCTTCAAGTAAAAATATAACTCCTAAAGAACACACTTGCTATCGGAATCATGGGAAGAATCAAAGCTCGACTAGCATGGAAAGCGCTGCAATGGCAGAGGCATTCGCAAGCAGTGTTAAAGAGCATAATTTAATCTATAAAGTATTGATTTCTGATGGGGACAGCAGTAACTATAAATCAATTTTAGACAGTAATCCTTACGGAGAGTATGGTTTTGAAGTTAGAAATATACTTTGTACAAACCATATTTTAAAAAATGTTTCAACAAGTATCAAAGTTCTTTCGAAAACTAAAGGTCGACTAGGACAATTAAGAAAGAAAATTGAAGATAGTGCACCTCGTTTCATTGAAGCAATTGGACAATGCGTTCAGACTATAACTGAAGAAGATATTTCTTGGGAGTTCAAATGTAAAGCTCTACGAGATAATATCAATAAATTACCCTATCACATTTTCGGCGATCACAGTCAATGTGAACATAACAAGTATGGGTGTAGTGGTCAGGCAATTGGTAATGAAGAAAATGTTGTTACAGCTTTACAGGAAGCTAATCTCATGGATGACGTTGAGCAGTGCGTTTTTCGAGCTGCTAATAATGCATCAAGCTTACTTCACAACGTTACAACGAACAGATCAGAAAGTTTTAATGCGCTTATAGCAAAAGCGATTGGTGCAAAACGTCTCCATCTGTGTAAAAAAGATTCATATGCAACCCGTTGCCATGTTGCCACAATATCACAAAACACTGGATCAACAATTGCTCCAATTTGCGAAGCAGCAGAGAAGCAAGTCCCAAGTTGCGCAGAATTTCTTCAGCAAAAACGGCAAAGATTGAATGCATTACGACAATTAAGGATGGCTAATAGAGATCCGGTTGAAGAGAAGATCAAGAAAGCTTGTCGTAAAGCTGATAAAGATTATGGTCTGAATGCTCATCAGCCTGATATAAATAAAGAAGAATTTTCAGTTCGTGTCAAGCAACCTTATGCTATTCTTAACGCATGGCGTCTCGAGAGAGATGCTACTGAAAGCCGAACGAGGAATCAAAGCGAATGCAACGAATGGAGGTCTATGCAAAAATGGTTGGTAACTACATCTAGAATGGGAAAAATATGTAAAAAACGTCCTGAAATCTCATGTGCATCGTTCGTTTCAGATAGATTGTATCCTCAAACGTTAAAAGAGCCGGCATTGGACTATGGTATAGCTATGGAGTTTGTTGCTAAAAAAGTTTTAACAGATCTCGGGTACGATGTGCAGCCATGTGGACTATGTGTGGACCCAGAAGTCCTTGGAATAGCAGCATTCCCTGATGGTTTAATAGGTGTAGATGGAATACTTGAAATAAAATGTCCATTTACGGCAATGCATATTGATCCAGAAATTGCTATCAAAGACAAGAAGTTACATATCGGCAAAGCTTTTCGTATAGAAAATAACGAAGTAATTCTTAAAGAAAGTCATGAATATTATTACCAAATACAAGGTCAACTACGTGTAACCAATAGAAAATATTGCTTATTCGTTATATTTACTTTTGTTGGTATAAAAATGATAGTGATTGAAAGAAATGATGAATTTATTGAAGAAATGATAGTACAAATTGCCCAGTTCTATCGGGATTGTTTATTACCTGAAATAGTAGATAGTAGAAGAAAAAGACGTATGCCTTTGCGAGAACCAGAGTATATACTGCAAGCTCAAGAAGAAGCCAAGCAACGACAGCAGCTACGAAATGAAGCTAAGAAAAACAAAGAAAACGAAAGTAAAGAAACAAAAGCGACGAAAGTGAGTACCACACAAAAAAAGAAAAAGGCTTCAAATGCAAACGCTAATAAAAAAGGATTAAAGAGGAAAGCACTGGGGAATGATGAAGAAATTTCACAAGCTAAAAATTTAGTTCAAGAAGTCGAAACTATTGAAAATAGTGGGAATGCCGCTTGTGATATTGGCATTAATGATGGAGCTTGTAATAGCAATGAAATAAAAAAAGCTACGACGAATGTAAATAAAAATGAAAATAGTAAAAACGTTTCGTTTAAACGAAAAGTCCCACAGAAAAAATTGTCAGCTGTTGAAAATTATATTCGAAAAGTGGAAAAAACTTTAGAAGAATTAGGATTAAATGATGAAAAAGATAGAGAAAATAACTCAGTTGTAGACTTTGATGTGCCCTTGACTGCAGACATGATCCATAAACAATGCCAGGCGATTTTCGAAAGAAATGGTATTCATGATAATTATTTATCAGACACGGATGACAATGGAACTTAGATTAGAAACTAAGTAGTCTGAAAATTACAGAAACAGAAAAAATCATCACAGTTCAGAGTCAACAGGTAAGTAAGTTTTTACTCCCGATAATTCCTACAGGAATTGCCTAAAACATTTATTGCGTTGATTAATCGCGCAAGAAAATTATAGTCACTTAATTATTGCGTTGAATAATCGCGCAAGAAAATGATTGCAATCAAATTTAAATATTTATTATTGCGTTGAGTAATCGCGCAAGAAAATCATTATCATTTTTTGCATAAATTATTGCGTCGAAAAATCGCGCAAGAAAATTGCAATAAAATATAAATATTTATTGCGTTGAGTGATCGTGTAAGTGAATTGAATCGTAATTTCAAAATCGTGCACAAAAATACTATAATAAATGTACTATATTTATTGCGTTAAAAATTGTTCAAAGTAAGTAGTAAGTTAGTACTGCGTTGAATCATCGCGCAAAGAAGGGTTACAAAGGATTATGATGCGTCTCTATCTGCAATATTACAGTCACTGTTGATATATTTTTGTAAAAATATAATAGCAATAACTATATTTGCAGAACCCAGATATAAACATAATTCATTGTATTTATATACATTTTTAATTGTTTTTCAATATATGCATATAATTTTAGAATTAAATAAAATGAATTATTTTTATCACTGGAAACAGCCTCTCTAATCCATATACGTCAACCTCTCCGTCAAGTGGTGTAACCTGTTATCACAAACGAGGCTCTGATGTCACATTTTATATGCAATGTAAATCATTTATTTGAAGATTCTATGTTATTACTCTTACAATAAGTTCTTTATATTTTTTAAAACAATAAAGTATATAAACGTAATTACGGATATTTTTAGAATTCTCAGAAATTATTTTTCATAACATTCTTTGAATCTACACCTTTTTTATACTCAAATAAATAATTAAGAATAATATATTTCAATTTAGGTAAAAATTATGTAATACTTCTGATAATTCCAAAAGACTACGTTGATACTGCCCAGCCTGGGGACCAAGTACCTGGGAGGCCCTTTTCGTCGCTATATTCGTGTTCAGCGACCTTGAAAACCCCCCGAGTAACGAGTTTCGGCGAATCATATTATTAATTTCCCGCGAAACTCTAGGAGACGACGTTAATACTGCCGACCCTTGGCACCAGGTACCTGGGAGGCCCTTTCCGTCGCTATATTCGTGTTCAGCGACCTTGAAAACCCCCGAGTAACGAGTTTCAGCAAATTATGTTATTAATTTCCCGCGAAAATGTAGGAGACGACGTTAATACGGCCGACCCTTGGCACCAGGTACCTGGGAGGCCCTTTCCGTCGCTATATTCGTGTTCAGCGACCTTGAAAACCCCCGAGTAACGAGTTTTGACTAATTATATGAATAATTTCTGTAAAACTCTAGGAGACGACGTTAATACTGTCCACCCTAGACACCACGTACCTCGGAGACCGTTGCCGTCGCAATATTCGTGTTCAGCGACCCCAAAAACCCCTGAGTAGCAGAATTGGATTCATTTCCTTCAAATTTTACCAAGTTGTTAATTTATTATTCATTGTCTCTTTGCAATGCACTTCTAAAATGCACATTTTTATACACTTCCTTGCAATATGTGCTCTAACACACACGGTAGCGCGAAATATACAGTCTATAGCGAGCTTGTTTCGATAATGCATAAGTAATCGGCTGCTTCGCTCGACTTACCGAACTCTAAACCCAAGGCCCCCCATCAACGTGCCTAACTTACTACAGCCCTGACATATCGATAAAATAGGGCGGCGTTGCATTTACCGTAGTACGCTTTTAGTCCGCAAGACGTTTGGCGCTACTATCAATTCATACTTCCGGAATAAGTGTGGAGCACTTTTAAAAATCTGTTCTATAAATTTCAATTTTTTTTTATATAGTTTTTTTACGGAGGTTGTACGGGGCGTTACACAATTTTTTTACAGTTGTGAATATTCTTCTCATGTAAACACTTATCCCACGTAATAGAATAATTGCCACCTAATCCATGACATTTTATTTCATAAAATTTTATATTTCCACCACACTTACACATCAGATTGTTCTCTAAGAAAGTAAACGAAAGTCTCATATCAAAGATTCTATAACCGTCGAAATCAACCTCAGGATAATCTAGAGACGACAGTTTACGGGTAGAAGAACTTTTTATTTTTTTATTAGCAGAACAAAATTTAGGTCTTTTTTTTCTGCCGATATAATTTCTTGAATCAACTTTTCTGTGACGCTGTCTTGAAAAATCCATTAAGCACACACTATATAAAAATATAATTTTATTATGAAAACACTGTTTTTATAGTATATATTTTTATTCTATAACTTTATACTATAACTATATAGTATATATTTATAGTATTTTTATATTATAAATTTCACTATATCTTTTAGATATTAGATTTTATCAGATCCAATAAATGACATGTAAACATTGACATTAGAGGTTGTTATCCTTGTTGGCCTTATGAAAATTGTACATATAAATATAGATCTATGTATAAAAGTTACTGTGGCTGAGAGCGCCCCCTGCTGCTCATGATGATCTCTAGTCTTCATGAACAGTAGCGCATTTTTTTCGACCTAACGCTCTGAAGTTAGCTCGTAAGCTTGAATTCGGAATAAGGCCGTTACCGGTCATAGTCGAGAAGGAACAGGGAACAGATATACAGCGTAGATAACAGCTCGCTGTTCCTCACTTATATAGATATACTAACAAATGTTATCTTCTTGTATATGTTCCTTGTATCTGTATCTGTTCCCTGTTGTGGATATAGGTTGATTTATTTTACTTTTATATTACACACACACACACACATAAAAGAAGCTGGCAAATAATAAATATAGTAGATAGATGTATGTATGTGTGCGTTAGCGTACAAAAAGTATTTGACTTGAAAAATTATTAATTTTGCTATACATTATTTATGTAGGTTGTTTAAACAATTTTTTTTGTGCAAATCTGATGACAGATTCGTAATCAACGCACGCGAAAACCTTATATTACATACATTTTACGGCTCATTCATATGTTTTCAAAAAAGTGGTTTAAGGTGGTTAGGTCCCCTTAAATCTGCATTCCCCAACATTACTTTTTATAACGAATATTTGCTTAAAGAATGCGTTGGCACATCTTAGGGCGATGAGCAAGAGCAAGGATTATGTGAAGCCTAAACTCCAAAACCTGCCTACTTTGTGCGCCGCACAGCGGGGGAAGAATTTTATCTAAAACTAAAACGATATAAGACGATTCTCTACCGAGCAAAAGTTTAAACTTTTAACTTTATTACGCGTAGAATATACGGTGTACGGGTGTTTAGTTATTTCCATTTTACAGCTGCAAAAGTGGCTTCTGATTAATCCCCATGATGTGTGAGCAGTTGATGGAAGTTTAAAATGCCACTTTTTGCTCTCTGAACTATACTTTTATCCAGTTAAAATTCTGTGGCTGGGATTCGTTGCTAGCGCTTTCGTATTTTTTTCGTTAAAATAGCTCTCAAATACTCAATAATCACCCAAACGTACGAACCGTTCGACCAGCACCTTCATTCCCTCGATATTACTGCATGCTCGAAATTCCGAAGTGTACCACTACATGCGGCATGTTGAAAGCGCAGAACGTGCTTTGTCCAGTACTCGCCTCAGTTAAGAAAGCCACATTTTTGGACACGCAGTGTTATCCCGCGTACTAAATCGGGGTCTAAAAAGTTCGTCTGATAGTAGTTAGATTTATTGTATATCTACGCCTAAATAGAAGAACAAGATATCAAAGCGACCGATAAAGCCTGTTCTTCAAGCCGCGGCCGAGATATCCTATTCTTCCACTCAGGCTTCGATATACGAGCGTAAAAAATAAAGCTTGCAAGAAAGCTCCGCGAAAAAAGAAAACCACACTAAATACAACCATTTTTATAATGAGTGTCTCCGCGGCCGACAGTGCGTACGTGAAATAATGGATTTCGCATTCGCGATTTTATTTCGCGTACGCACTATCGGCCGCGAAGACAAACTCTTTTATAATACACAATACTTACTTGCTTGCTTGATAACTGAAATTAAAAAAGAAGTCCAAGATGGATCAGCTTCTTTTTCTTCTTCAAGCCAAGCTGGTATCAGGTCGTATTTTTCCTCCGGTGGGTATCTACAAAACCAGGACCCTTCCGCGTTGTACGCCCATGATCGAGGAACGAGATCCACCGCTTTTTTCCCGTAGGAAGGAAATAATCCTCGAACTTGATAACTAAGAACTTTGTGCTTTCGCGGAGCTCCATGGTTAACCTCTTTATCGAGGCGTAATAGTTTACGTTGTCCATGTAAATAAACAATTGCAAACGCACGAAAAGAAAAGTTCGAGAAAATTTATACGTTCAAATTTGTTCTTAAAAATCTATAATTTGAAACTGATAAAGGTGTTATGTAATTACAGGTAAGAATAGACAAATCAAATATTTACTGTACACAATTTATTACTAATATACAAGATAAATATATTTATTCCATTTTATAGCAACAAGATTTCTTCAATTTTATCGAGAGATTTTTATCGGACTAGAAATTTACATATGTAGCATTTGAATAGCATAAAAGCTTTCCCCGAATTTTAATTTCACACATTTACTAGAAATATCGCTGCAATTAAAAGTTGATACATGTTTTGATTTTCGCGTAATTTTTTCCACTGCAACAAATTTAGAATCACATGGATAATCGAACGCACTTTCGGAATATAAAACAAAGCCTTGAATTTTTAACTTCTTACCTTCAAAAAATAACCGATTGATTTCAAAAATCTTTTTACTATTCAAAAATACAAGATTATCTGGAGATTTTGATCGGATCGTTGATTGTTTATACTTAACTTGTAGAATTTCGCAATCATGCGAGTTTTCTTGTTTCGAAATAGACTTGGAGAAAGATAAATTCTTTTCGAGACATTCGCTAAATACATACTTTTTTTTCAATATAACTAGACGTTCCTAATTGCATTTCGTGTAAACGTCGAGAAGCCTGTACCAATGGATTATTAGGCGTGCGGATCAATTTTTTAATTTGTCCCAAACAGCTTTCAAACGGAAAGGCAGAGTAACCTGATAATGGCGGTTTCATGTATCGAACATGATCTGCTACATGAATCAAATTATGAAAATTCATAACCTGAGTGTCTGTCCCATATATAGTCGGCATCAGTGTAAAAAATTTTCGTAATAATTCATTAGCGTAATCTGCATACGGTACAGCCAAATGTTCACTAAAAAGCACACGGCTCGATACAAATAAAAGAAGCAAATGTTTATATTTGTTAGTAGATATTAATTTTTTGAATAAAAAAGGTAATACGTAGAGTAGAACAAATTGGAATTGAGTTGCTTTCCAATTGTTATGTCCTAAGCTATTGAAAGCTGTCACCGGACAGTAACTCTACGTGTTATTTTGCTTTCATAAGCACGGACGAGGACAAAGCTTCAGGGCGCGAAACTGAGCGTCGTCGGTGCTTGACTACCTTCGCGATCTGTTTAAGAGAACGGCCTCCAGTAGCCGCCGGAAAATCTTTCGAAATTGCACTGGTTTTGTTGCGCGCACTGACTTTAGTTATACTCTTTAATGTTGATTCCGTAACTTCCGAGAGATTTGTTGTAAGGACGTTACTTTGATTGTAATGTCGTTATCGCGAATATGATGGGCTAACGGGGTCTCTAATTATGAGAGAGAAAGAGAGATGTGCGCGATAGAGTCATGCAGCCTATTTAGTTAAAATCACTTACCTTTTTCTTTATGTCTGCAATGGGCCTGCTGTACTTTCAGCGCGTCCTCTCAGTGGTTTTGGCTCAGCTTCCGAAGCGGATGGTTTCGATTTGAACGGGGCGACAGGGATCAGGAGCTTTCGGGTTAATTATTCACTCGCGATTTAAATTTTAATGCAATTTATTCAATTTGCCACAGAATTTAGATAACGCTCGCTCGCAACTATCAAAAACTTTCGAATTATTTTAAATTATCGAAAATAAAGAACCACAACGTAAATGTTCTAGTTGTATGATTGCAAGTAAAGTAAGTTTAATGATAGGAATATTCAAGTTATTTTACTATCCAAATATTCTAAGGCTGATCTGAATTTTTATAAGTTCCGAATCGCTAAAATGATTCTAAGTCTTTGAACCGTCGGAAATTTTCTAAGTCTTGATACACCGAAATAATTCTAAGTATCGAAACACCGGACCGAATTCGGCAGAGCTTGCGCGTAGTGATGATTTTTCGAGCGGACTGACGATGTGAGGACCTGTTGCTGGGCTCTTTTATGCTCTCGTAGGAGAGGCGATCTCCGATTTTCGTCTCCTCGGCGGGGTGGGTGTTTGGCCAATTAGGAGGCCTAGATGCAGATTCTTGCCTTATTTGGAGCTTCTTATGCATGTGACATTGTAGAGAGGGCTAATCAGAAAACCAGAGTAAAAATCTCTCTAGTACATCGAGTCCCCTCGTGCTCTTCTTCTGTCAAACTCGCCTCTGATTTACCTTCTTTATCTGCAGACTCATAGAAGCTTCCTCTGTGCATTTTGAGCCGACTTGCGCGGTGTCCTCTTTAGCGGCTCCTCGAGCTTCCAGCGCGCGTGACTTATGTGTCACTTGCCGATAGCGTTGCACGCTCCGCGGCCTCTCTTCATTGCACGTGTATCGCTTTCGGGTATGCGCGGTCCATGATGTACAGTAGGCCTCTTATTTTTTTTTCTCTACTTGCGTCTGCTGTGTTCCCGCCGTGGAGCCGAGATGTGTGCGTGCATAACGGTGTGCTTCGCTTAGCTTTGTGCCTCCGCTGTAGGACTGCAATGTGTGCGTGCATATCGGTGTGCTTCGCTTAGCTTTGTGCCTCCGCTGTAGGACTGCAATGTGTGCGTGCATATCGGTGTACTTCGCTTGATCTCTCGCCGTGGAGTCGTAATGTATGTGTGCGTATTGGTGTGCTTCGCTTCGCTTCTTGCCGTAGAGTCGTACTGTGTGTATACATCTCAGTAGTTAGGCTATAGGCATACCAGATCATAGGCATACTGGATCACCCGGGGTGATTTGGTATGCCGGCCCGTGTATAAGCATAGGGCCTCCCTCCTCCAGCCCCGAGTCTCCCTTCTCTCAAGTGATTTTGTATGCCTATAGGATACTCCATCACTCGGCCTGGGATGATTTGGTACGCCGGTCCGTGTATAAGCATAGGGCCCCTCTCCTCGAGAGTCTCCCTTCCCCCTCGCTCGCTGTGGGCCTTCCTCCTCCAGAGCGGAGTCTCCCTTCTCTCAAGTGAGTTGGTATACCTATAGGATACTGCATCACTCAGCTGTGTATAAGATCCCCTCTTCACGAGATCGGAGTCTCCCTTCTCTCTCGATCGCTAGTATACTGAGAGCAGAGGCTCTCTCTCTCTCTCTCTCTTGCTAGCTGGTATACTGAGAGCAGCGGCTCTCTCTCTCTCGCTCGCTTAGATTCGAGAGATATGACCTACCGGTGTTGGGAATGCGAGGGTGTCAGCTGTGTTTTGCCAAGAAAAAGATAATTTTTTAGATTTATGATGCAGCAGATTAAAGACTGAGCGCATGTGAAAATTCAAAGCGCTGGATGCAAAGCATGTACAGCTGTGTTAGCGAGGGAAAATTTTTATTGACATGATTTATAAACATGCGTACGTGCTTTTCGTCAGTCCTCGAGAAGCTCGTTCTTGTTGGACCCATCGGTAATCAGAGATGCTCCGAAAAAAGTTTTTTTTTTAATTCTTCTACATATAGCTGCAAGCGGGTGGCATTTGTGTATACATAGATTAGCGAGTGTTCGTATGCGCATGAATGCATGTGTTTGCACAGTAATGAGTTTTCCTCGACCAGAAGTTATAGAAAGGGTGAGTAGTTTGGAGACGTGATGAAGATAATTATCATACTTTGCTCCTGCGTATACCTGCAAGCGAGTATTTGTGCATGCATAAATTAGTGAATGTTCGCATCCGAGGGAATGAAAGTATTCTTATGCAATGTGTGGTTCAGCGGAATATCTGCATCTTCACACTAATGCGCTTTCCTCGACCAGCAGTTATCGGTAGGGCGAACAGTTTGGACACGTGATGAAACAGAAGATAATCATCACAACAGATTTGCCCCGACTATGTTTCTACGCATACCTGCAAGCGAGCGTTTGCGTATACATAAATTAGTGAATGCAGTTTACAACACGTGATGAAACAGAAGATAATCCTCAGAGCAAATCTTCTAAGTGGAAATTTATAGCCAAGGATATTTCTTGTTCTTTTTGCAAACAATTTTTTGTTTTATGATTGAGCGCGGTTATCGAAATGAGGGCGTGGTTTTCGAATTTTGGGGTGGAACAATTAAATCTGTTTAGATTTTTCCCAATTGGTCAAGATAATTAGAAGGTGGAGAGTGAGAATTTTCCAGAAAGTTTTTGCTAAGTGGTGGAAAAAGGACTCGCCCACCTTTTCAAGAATAAATAGTTCCAGGGCATGCAGTAGCTCCTCAGTCAGTTTTGCGCCTATACTAACTTTGGATATAGCCCTGTGTCTACTGCTTCAGTTCTGTGACCAAGTGACAGTGAAGATGTCTAGATCAATCATGGAAATCCGCGCTGTGAAGCAACGTATTATAGAATCAATGAACATTACCGAGTGGGTAATGGGAATGATGAATGATTGTAAGTACACATATTTTTAAACTCTCTCTCTCTCTCCCTCGGAGAAGCCAAGGTTGAGTGGCGTGATGTTGAGTCTGCTTTTGAGAATCGAATTCGAACGGGAGTGATAGTAAACTTAAAATATGTTGATATTGTAAGTTTTTTGAATGATGCTTACAATATATTTGCTGAAAAAGTTACAGCATGTTTAAATGAGTTCAATGCCTTAAAAGTGAACTCGGATTTCATAGCGGAATTTTCAATTCAAAAAAGCAATGAAGAAACCACGGATATTAAATACTTTACAAGTGAAAGTGCTACGATATATTTATCAACTAATGTGAAAGAGTGGTTTAAAACTAATATTCGAGATCTTATCTTGACACAACTAGAAGAATTTGAGGAAAAAGATTCTGGGTGTACTCTAAAAAGTATTATAAGTTTATGTGTAAACATGAAGAAATATTCGCCAATTAAAGGCAGCTCGTACATTCCTCTTTCTAAATTCATAGAAAATAAAAGAGCATGTGTAAATGTACGCAATGAAGATAATCAATGTTTTAAATACGCTATTCTTTCGGCATTATATCCTTGTAAAATAAACGCCAATCGAGTAAATCAATATCAACAGTATGAGCAGGAATTAAACTTCAATAATATTGAATTTCCAGTGAAATTAAAAGATATTCCAAAGTTTGAAAAACTAAATAATATTTCTGTGAATACATACATGATAAGAAAATTAGGAGGAAAGTATGAAGTGTCGCCTTGTCACGTTACTGAGGATAAGAGGGAAAAACATGTAAATTTACTCATTGTGCAAGACTATTATATTGATGAACACGAAGAGAATAATTGTGGTGATGAAGAAAATCTTCCTAGATATCACTACGTTTGGATCAAGAGCATGTCTCGCCTTCTCTGCACTCAACTTAATAAATCTCACATTAAATCAAACTACTGTGAGAGGTGTTTGCAAGTGGTTTGTCAAAGAGTTAAAAGCAATCAGTGAACATATCGACAAACTTTATAAGAATCCGAAGCCAATGAGACTTACAGATTTAGAAGAATTATCATTCCGGCAAGCATCTATCTGTCACATATGTTGAAAGCCTTTTCGTAATGAAGAGATGATTGTACGAGATCATTGTCATCTTACAGGACGGTATGTATCAAATCAGATTTAAAGAAATGACTAATGGAAAATTATATTTTCTAATATATTATTTTCTTTGATTATAGATTCAGAGGTGCAGCTCACAATTCATGCAATTTGAATTATACAGACTCAAGATTTATACCAGTTGTATTTCACAATCTCAATTATGATACAGATTTTATTTTGAAAGAGATTGCAACTTCAACATTATTGCCAGGAAGAGTGACTCTCATACCACATAACAAGGAAAAATATATTTCTTTTACGAAATATATAGACGAGTGTGAAATAAACTTTAGGTTTATAGATTCATGGCTTTTTTTGCCATCATCACTAGACAAACTATCATCTTATCTAGAAAATGTGCCTATAGCAGTTAAGGAATTTCAAGCAGATGGATACACTAACGAACAGATTAATCTTCTCAGACGAAAAGGTATATTTCCATATGATTTTGTGGATAGCTTAGAAAAGCTTACATTTACAAGTTTACCCGAAAAGCATGAGTTTTACAATAAACTCAATGAATCTCATATTTCCGATGAAGATTATAAGCATGCTCGTAATGTATGGAATACATTCAATGTACGAACAATGGGACAGTATTCAGATATTTACTTGAAAACAGACGTATTATTACTAGCTGATGTATTCGAAAGTTACAAGCATATGGTTTGTGTCCAGCTCATTTTTATACAACACCAGGATTAACATTTTCAGCAGCTCTGAAAATGACCAAGGTAGAATTGGAGCTTTTAACAGACATAGATATGTTAATGTTTATTGAATCTGGTATTCGAGGAGGAATTAGCCAATGCTGTAATCGATATGCCAAATCTAATAATCCATATATGGGGTCGTCATATAACAAATAAGAGAAAATAAAGACTCTTATGTATTATGACATTAACAATCTTTATGGATGGGCAATGATTCAACACTTGCCCGTTGGAAAATTTCAATGGATTGATTATGAGACAAATCGTAACTTCTACAACGCAGCACCCGATTCGGACGTGGGATACATCGCAGAAGTTGATTTAGAGTATCTTGAAGAAATACACGATGAACATCGAGATTTACCTTTTTGCGCTGAGCATCGTTCACCGCCTGGATCGAAGCAGAAAAAGCTTCTAACAACTTTAGATGATAAACATAGGTATGTCATTCATTATCGAGCTCTAAAATAAGCATTAGACAATGGGCTTCGATTAAAAAAGGTGCATAGAATTTTAAGTTTTGAGCAAAAAGCATGGTTAAAACCTTACGTTGAATTAAATACTGAGAAGAGAAAACAGTCAAAAAACGAGTTTGAGAAACTGTTTTACAAATTATTAATCAATGCAGTATATGGAAAGTGTATTGAGCGAGAACGGTCTCGAGTTGACGTGAAATTGGTCAATAAATATAGTGGTAGATATGGAGTTGAAGCACGCATATCACAACCGATTTATCACAGTTGTGCAATCTTTTATGATAACTTGGTAGCTATTCAGATGAAAAGAACAAGTATTACTATCAAAAAACCAATTTACGTAGGACTCAGGATTTTGGATTTATCTAAAACATTGGTCTATGATTTTCATTATTCCTATATGAAAAAACGTGTAGGAGAAAAATGTAAACTTCTCTACACAGATACTGATAGTTTAATCTATGAAGTTCAAGACCTCGATATGTATCAGATCATGAAAGAAGACATTCATAGATTTGATACTTCAGATTATGATGAGAATAATCCATTCAACATTCCAAGAGTAAATAAAAAAGTGCTTGGACTCATGAAAGATGAATGCTGTGGTAAAATTATGTCCGAATTCATCGGATTGCGTAGCAAAATGTATAGTATTTTAATTGAAGGTGGAGAAACTATAAAAAAAGCCAAAGGTATAAAATCAAGTGTTGTTAAAAAATCAATTACATTTGATGATTATCGAAAATGTTTGCAAGATTTAGCAATCATTCGACGTGAGCAGTGTAATATTAGATCGAAATTGCACATAGTTCACACCGAAAAGCAAAGTAAAATTGCGCTGAGTCCCCACGACGATAAGCGATTTATCCTACCGGGTAGTACCGATACTTTACCATGGGGGCACTACAGAGTTATAGAAGAACAGATGGCACAAGCTGTACTTGAAGTAGAGAGGGAAAACGAAGTGGAGAGGGGATCCGAACGAGCCAATGCCAGCAGCCCAGCAAGAGTGGAGATTGAATGGTCTACTGATATGATGAAGGAGTTTTCACATGAGTGGGATCCATCCATGGAGAGGGAAAGACCAATGACGAATAATATACTGCAGGAGGCTATGGAAAGGGCAGACATCGTGGAGGGGAATTGGCTATATGAAGCAGCGTACGAGGCTGAGGAGCACATTCGAGCAGTCGAAGAAGCCGAAGTCTACCAACCTAGTAGAAAAAAAGCAAAACTCCAAAACTCTTAAAGTAAGTTATCACTTAAATTTATACATCGCCGAAAACTTGTACAAAATTTCCATTTACTTATGTTACTTTTTCCTCTTTTTATAGAATGGATCTATCAGCCCTTAACCAGATTTCTGAAAGCAACTTCTTGCCAAGATAGAAGCTGACGGAGTTGGAAAAAAATCATCAATATATGATCACCGCATTAAAAGAGGTTAATACAAGATACGGTCGTAAGTTCGTTGCTGAAATGGATTCGAGCTTCCAAGTCTTTTTACCAGAGAAAATCTCACCAGCCATGGTGCAGAACGAAGAGTTTTTCAATCAGCTCTGCGAAGCAGCAAACAAGTTATCTTTGTTTGCTACGTATCTCGGTGGAAATTGTTTTAAATTTGAAAATTGATACGGCGATGTAAATATAATAAAGAGATATAAATATAATAAACACACATTTATTTGTAAATACATTTTTATTCTCTTAAACTTATACATATAATAAAATGAAATAAGTATAATATTTATAAAATACATATGCATTACTATTGACTACTAAACCTGTAATCCTCTCATTTTATTTCAAAGAATTTCACTTTTATTTATCCAACTATTATGTTCACTACTAAATCCTAACCATTTAACAAATGCATGTTTCCCACTTTTTTTCAAGACCTTTTCTACCAAATAGATTTCTGGATACTTAGTTTTCTGAAGTTCCATCTCGTAAAAGCCGCCAGCGATAGGTTCATCATAATAATCTTTGAGATGGTAAGTTACTGGAGTAGTTTTGGCTATACGTGTTATTGTAAAAATTTCTGTAGACCAGTTTGGTGTATAACCTTTTTCAAAAACTTGTTTCAACCTACTTATGCGCACTTTATCTCCAACTTTGAATTTCGGTTTCTTTCGTTTTACTGTCAATCGGTTTTGATTCAAAAAACGTTCCACGTTTTTTTGACTCGATGTCTATTGTTCGATGTGTTCTTGAATTATAGCCTTTGATCAAATTGGGAAGAATATCTATCCAGTTATAATTTCCTCGTTTACTGAACTCTATTCATATTGCATTTTTAATGTCCTATTGAAGCGTTCACATATGCTTGCATGAAGATTGCTGTGTGTCGAATACGGATTTATCTTGTACTTTTTCATGAGGGATTGAAAATTGGAATTGTAAAATTCTTTTCCCTGATCTGTATGTAGATTGGAAGGTGTTCGGCCTTCTTTTAATATTGTCTGCATAGCTTGAGTAACATCTTTTCCGCTCTTTAATAGAATTGGCACAGCCCATACTTTGAAAATATGTCTATGACTGTGAGTATGTAATTGTAACTTTTATTCTCCTCAAAATAAGGTATCATTTCGACAAGATCGGCTTGCCACGTTTCGTCAATACCACGAATGTCATATTTTCTTCGTTTGTATCTTCGACGCGCTGGTTTGTGTAATTCTTCCGCTACTTTTTGACGCTCCATCTTCGGCTAAAGTGATGCTTAACTTATTATTCAACTCATTGATAATATATTCAATAGTTGAGCGATTAGTCTGTGATATATGATGAAGATACTTTAGTTTTTTATCCACTTCTGATTCAAATTTTTCAATTTGAAGCTGATATTCGTCGATAACTTCACTAATCCCAACAAGTTTTGAAGATAAATAGTCTATTTCAGTTTGTAGCAAAACTTTCAGCGAATGCAAAGTGACTGCATCGTTTGGATGCGAAGGTGCTCCTACATTACAAAGTCGTTTATTTTCCAAATCATAATTTCCATCTGATGTAAAGTTGTATCCAATGCCTGGAGGACCACGACTCATTTGTGGACCCTCTAGAGTTCTTCCAAACACATCAAGACTCACGATGGAACTGATTCAAAAGAAAAGTGTGACTGTTAATATATATGTCTAGCTTCACGTAATTCTTCAATAATTGAATGGATTTCATTGCTATGATTGTTATTTCCTGCTGATCGTTCAGCAATTAATAATCGCAGTCGTTCGACAAGCTCATTCGGATCATCCCGGTAGACTAGATCTATGGAAGAATCTTTTTTTGCTATTTTATATTTAGGTATGAGTCCTGCACCAGTGGTAGTCTTGCTTTTATTTTTTCGACAGCTGCGGAACATTGGCTCTATGATATTTTTATATTTTCTACTCTTTGAAGTGCGTAAACTCAAAGTCTTTTCCTGTGAGCACTCGTTGCTTCCAATATACTGCGATAATTTCTACGATCTGCCACACTTATTAGATTATCATCAGGCTGTTTCTTGAAGAGCAATTCCATTAATCCACTACTTTTAGGAAAATTTACGTTTCCCACTTTTACAGTCTTCTCGTCAAATTTAATTTCTGAATCGCCAATCATGAACATTCCATTAACTTGTCGTACTCCATATATATTGTCAATTTTGCTAGGACTTTCATTGATTAATGATAATAAATCTTTTGATAATTCATTTTTATCAATCGTTGATTTAAATGTAGAATTTATCATGGTTGAATTCATTGAAGGAGCATCATCAAATTCATCGTAATCATCATCATCATCATCATCATAATCATCATCATCATCATCATCATCATCATCATCATCATCATCATCATCATCATCATCATCATCATCATCAACGTAATCATCATTATCATCAAATGTATTATTAAAATCTTTTAATAAACGACTTGATTGATCGAATCGCAATCGTTTTCTCGATGTTTTCTTGTTACTTTTGCTTGAATTGAAAATGAGATTTGAAGGCTGCTGCTACGAGTTTTGCATCAACAAGTTTTTCAAGAGGTGAAATTACTGGTTTTTAAGTATCAGCGACAACTTTTTCCACATTTTCTCTCTCTTGCTTGAGTAAAGAGCATTTTTTTTAATTGCATCCCGTGCTCTTATAAGTTCACCGAGGACATTCTTTTCTTCTTTGAATTCGGACATGATGACGAGATGCTAGCTGCAATACAACTGTAGAGATAATTATCTATGTCTCCTTTTTTATTGCAAAGCTGTCGAATCCTTTTCTATATCTACCATCATTCATTTCCCTATCTTTGTCAATAAGTTAAGTCAGTATTTAGATGATCATCATAGATGTGCTTAGGGTTTACATCATCTTGTCGATAAGTTATCAACAAATTAATATTATCCCTTATAAGATGTTTCGGTATACGAGCGTACGATTGACAAAGATAAAAGCTATCTACACTTTTGTGTCTGCCCATGCTGAAATATGCTTTTATATTATCCTGTTTTTCGCATTATACGTCATCGAAAATCATAATTGAATTTGGCAAGACTTCATCTGAAGATACTACAGATTTATGCTCGCTGAATGGTCGATACGACACTCCGTCAATGGAATTCAATAATTTTTCTAGAAATTGATATTTGGGCTGATTCAAAGATTTAGAGTATACATACACATTTTCAAATCTAAGACCGTTGGGATGTGTAATTAGTGCCAATAAACTGTTTGTTTTTCCACAGTTAGATGGTCCACAGAATACTGCTCGTATACTGTCAGGCAGTAAGTCTCCATGACGCTTCTTTTTCTTTTTATTTCCAAAATCAAAATTAGCAACAGGGAGTTTGAGGCTCTGCTCTGTGAAATCCATGTTTACACACCAGAGTCAAGTTTGGTATTGAGTTTTTAGAATATAAACTCTTGCTTTATATAATCATCTTCAGTTGTAAATCAGCACTCAAAGAGAGATGATTGAGTACAAAAGCAAAAAGGTGAAAAAACAGCCGAAAGGCTATGGATTGCTTGATAAAGTAATCAATAACTTACCATTTGAAATGCATGTTCCCGGATATCAATACTGTGGTCCTGGAATTAAGTTGAATAAACGGTTGAAAAGAAGAGATCCTGGAATTAATCCACTTGATGAGGCGTGTAAACAGCATGATATAGAATACGCTGACAAAAATACCAATCGTAAAGATGCCGATTTAAGGCTCGCTAATAAGGCTTGGCAGCGCGTTAATGCAAAAGACGCTAGTCTTGCTGAAAAAGCAACTGCTTTCATGGTTGCAAATGTTATGAAATTAAAGGCAAAAACTGGGATGGGATTAAAATTTAACAAATTAGTGTCGGCAGCTAAAAAGTCAATGAAACCAAGTAAATGTTCTAAGAAAGTTATTCGATCTGCTTTGAAAGGTGCGCGGCAAGCTGTTAAGAAAGCTGGCGATAAGAAGAAACTCATAATTCCTCGCGTTCTTCCACTCCCAGCAAAAATCGGAGGTGTTCTTCCTTTCCTCATACCGCTGTTCGCGGGATTGAGTGCAACCGGTGCTTTGGCAGAGGGAGCAGCTGGAATAGCCAAAGCCGTAAATGATGCTAAAGCTGCAGAAAAAAATTATCAAGAAAGCAAAAGGTATAATAAAACAATGGAAGCTATTGCTTTAGGCAAGGGACTGTATCTTAAACCATATAAAAGTGGTATGGGATTATTCATGAAGTCATACAACGGTAGAGGTCTAGCTAAAAAAAAAACTTCGATGTAACTTTGCCAAATCGTGCACTGACCGACTACGATCTCGTAAAATATGCTCGTTTGCTCAAAATCCCACACTTTCGGGGTGTTTTCATGAGAAATAATTTGTCTTCCGATGGTCCATGGAAAAATGAATCTGCTGTGGTCAATTTGGATGATTATCAAAATAAAGGTACTCACTGGGTGTGCTACCAAAAACGAGATACTGAAGTGATTTACTTTGACAGTTTTGGAGATCTGAAACCGCCCATTGATCTTATGAGATATTTTAATGTAAAAGAAGTAAAATATAACTATAAGAGATATCAGACTTTTGATACATTCATTTGCGGGCATCTTTGTCTCCAATTTTTAACAGGAAATCTATAAAAGCAGAGTTCACTCGTGAATATCCATCATTTGTGAACAATCAGTTATGGAAGACAGTTTCACTCTAACATTAACGGGGAAATCTTCGGTGTTGGAAGCTCAATATTTTCCTTCGATTGAATTACCTCATCATAAAAGTTTTGTGTTTGGTTTAATAGAACTTTTAACATTTAACTCAATTCCAAATATTGACTTTTCAAATAATAAACTTCATGTAAATGGTGATATCATAACTATACCTACTGGCAGTTACGAGATTGACGCTATAAATAATTTTTTACATGGATTATTAAAGTCAAAAGGGATTGAATTCACTGTAAAAGCCAACAATAATACTCTTAGGAGTGAAATTTATTGCAGTCATTCGTTGGATCTTAGACCTCGCGATTCAATAGGTTATCTTCTTGGATTTACACCGAAAATTCTCGAAGGGAATCTTCATCACAGCTCTGATTTGCCCGTAAAAATATTGAGAATTAATGCACTGAGAGTCGAGTGTAATATCACCACAGGTGCTTACGTCAACAGCAAAAAAGTACATACAATTCACGAGTTTTTTCCAAGAGTTCCCCCAGGATATAAAATTCTAGAAGTTCCGTCTCACGTTATTTATCTTCCGCTCAGTGTCAAGTGCATAGATAATCTCCAACTTCGCATCGTTGATCAAGATGGAAATTTAGTGAATTTCCGAGGAGAAGAAATTACTATTAGACTTCACATTAAATCAACATAATGGGCATAGTTTATAATTCTAAAGGAGTGTATATAAATCAGCCAGCATGTCAAACACTAATCAGTCGACCGAAGAAGGTCAAACCATTAACACGGAAGAGCATTCATTTCTACACAAGTCTAGGCCTAAAAGTGCGCCAAAAACTTTACTTGCATAATTCTCTGCTGCTTCCTCAAAAATGGACGAAATTCTAAGTATTCAGTCCGGTGTCGTATTCGATGAGACGATTGCTCATTACGAAATACATGCACATCAACCATACTCATCAGCCAGCTTTCATAACAGCGATGAAATTCGCATTTCAATCCAACATCAAGATCTTTGTCTCTTACCATCACGTAGTTCAATTCATATATGCGGAACTTTACTACAATCAGATGGATCGCTATTAACTAAAACAAATTTCGTCAATAATGGGATTTGTCATCTGTTTGATGAAATCCGCTATGAAATTAATGGAATAGAAATAGATAAAAGTAAAAATGTTGGTTTAAACAGTCTCTTGAAAGGATTGGTTTCATATGATTTAAACCAAGGCTACATAATGGAAAATGCAGGCTGGCTTGGCAATAAAGATGCTGTAGAAACTTTACTAGATAATGGCTATTTTAATATTTCTATCCCTCTGAGTCATATATTTGGCTTTGCAGAAGATTATAAAAAAATTGTAGTTAAGGTAAAGCATGAACTTATTTTGACAAGATCGAGAAATGATTTGAATGCAGTATTTCGAACGCATTCATCTAGAAACACTACGCAAGCACCACAACAAAAAACACTTCACATTATCTCTTATCTCTCAATCTATCTCTTTCATCACACATTACAAAAATGGGCAAAAATCCTGCTGCCGAGGAGGATGCGGGAGCGATGCCAGCGAAGGCTCGCTGCCTTGCAGGGGGGCGTTAGGATGCGAGAATGAAACCGTAGTGTGTCTGACGACGAGTTGACACTGTCCTCGTCAAAGTCGGAAAGCTCTCATACTTAGTTCTAGAGAGGTATGGGGGTTATCACCTCTAGAACGGTGGACTCACCTGCGATCGGAACGGGATCCGAAGCGCGCGGGTTTAACATACTATCATGGCTCAAAAAAATCAAATCCGAACCAAAAGGGACTTAAGGGTCGGAACTTGGAATATTCGCAGTCTATACAGAGCAGGCGCGTTTCAAGAACTCGTAAAGGAAGCTGATAGGTACAATCTAGATTTGGTAGCAATACAGGAATCGCGGTGGCCAGATGGCGGAGTACTAGCATCGGGTAACTTCATGTACCTGTATGGGGCCGGGAGTGGGGGATCTCTAGGCACCGCATTTCTCGTAAGCAAAAGCATCATACATTCGGTTAAAAGTTTCAAATCCGTCAATGATAGGCTCTCATACATCATTATCGAAGGTGAATGGTATAGATATGTATTTATTAATTTACACTGTCCTACGGAGGACAAAGAAGAAGAAGCTAAGGATCTCTATTACGAAACTGTAGAGCAGGTAATCGACCAGTTCGCGTCTTACGACACAAGAATAGTATTAGGCGATTTCAATGCTAAAATAGGTAGGGAGGAAATGTTTAGGCATACTATAGGGAAGGAAAGCCTGCACGAAGCCAGCAATGAT
Source organism: Nasonia oneida (assembly GCA_037356405.1). NCBI lineage: Eukaryota > Metazoa > Arthropoda > Insecta > Hymenoptera > Pteromalidae > Nasonia > Nasonia oneida. The sequence continues at coordinate 37,719 of JAZHPH010000077.1, forward strand.
AACGGTATTAGGATCATAAATTTCGCGTCGGCAAAAGATCTTATAATCAAAACTACGTGTTTTAAGCACAAGGACATACACAAGGCAACGTGGACATCGCCTGACGGGGCCACGCAGAACCAAATTGATCATTTCCTCATTGAAAAAAGACGTCACACTAACGTTTTCGACGTAAGGGCTTACAGAGGGGCAGATAGCGACTCGGACCACTTCCTAGTAGTAGCTAAATTAATAGCTAGACTAGTAGCGCATCAAAATAGTAAGCGAGCAAACAAGGTAGAAAGCTTCGATATTGAGAAGCTACGAGATAGAACAGAACGAATTAGGTACCAGATAGAAATTAATAATACAGGTTTCAGGCACTTGAAGAAGCAAACACATCGCCGGAGGGGAATGACGAACCGAATAGCTTATGGGGGGACATCGAAAAAACGGTAAAAGAGGCCGCGAACAAAGTACTGGGTAAAAAGAAAAAGCCAAAGAGGAAACCATGGTTTGACGAAGAGTGCGAACTCAGGTTTGAAAGGCGCAAATAGGCTAAATTAGATAGCTTACAAAATAGAAGCGATAGGACCGTAGAAGAGTATTCTAACGTAAGGAAACAGACGAGCACGATCTACAGAAATAAGAAGCGGGAGTATCAAAAAAATCTTATTAGGAGAATAGAAACTAACAGTAAGGAAAATAACCCACGCGAAATATACAGAGGGATTAACGCCATCAGAAAGGGTTTTAGGAGTAGAGAGCAATTGATGAAGGACGAAAACGGGGACCTCGTAACAAATGACAATGAATTACTGTCGCTGTGGAAAAATTATTTCGATACATTATTAAACGTGCACGAAAATAGCGAAGAATTAGGGGACGAAATTCACACTGTTGAACTCCATATGGAAGAACCGACCTACAAAGAAGTAGAAGCAGCGATCAAAAAACTAAAAACAATAAGGCCGCGGGAAACGATTCTATGCCAGCCGAACTACTTAAATATGGCGGCACCGCGCTTACATTCAGAATTTTTGAACTAGTATGTGCTATTTGGAAAAATGAAACAATACCCGAAAATTGGAAGGAATCTATCATTATACCGATTTTTAAAAAGGGGGATAAGACAGACTGCAATAACTATAGGGGTATCTCACTTTTAGCAACGTGCTACAAAGTTCTGTCAAACGTAATACAAGCTAGACTCACTCCATTCGCGGAAGATATAGTAGGAGATTATCAGTGCGGATTTCGGCGCAACAGATCGACGAGCGATCAAATGTTTACCATAAGACAGTTGTTAGAGAAAAAGTGGGAATTTTGCGAAACCATACACTAACTATTTATAGATTTCAAAAAAGCGTACGACTCTATTAAGCGAAGCAAAATGTATCAAATGCTAGTACTTCTCGGTGTACCGAAAAAACTCGTGAGATTGATTCAAATATGTCTGAACGGAAGCACGGGAAAGGTCCGAGTAGGCGGTAATATATCAGAACCCTTCACGATACGCGATGGTTTAAAACAAGGGGATGGGCTCTCTACGGTGCTGTTCAACTTAACGTTAGAGTATGTCATTAGACAAATGCAGGTTAGCCAGCTGGGCGCAACGCTTAAGTGAAACTGAAAATTTTACTATTACAAAGCTTCCTCTACTTAGGAGGAAGTAATAGTTGAGAAAATAAATAACTGTTTTTCCTGAATGCAGAATCCTAAAATAGATATGCATGTCAAATTTTATTGATATTGACGAAGTAGTCTCAGAAATATTACGGTATACATACACACACGTCCATACCGACATTTTCAAAAATCACTTGATTTGAACTTCTAACACACCAAAAAGTATTTTCTAGAAGTTTTGACGAAACTCAAAATTTTACTATTACAAAGCTTCCTCTAGGAGGAAAGCAATATAATTACAGTATGTTATTGTTAGGGTTAAGAAAAAACAATATATTTTTATTTACAAAAGAATTTATTTCTTCCTTTGACTACAAAAATGAATTAAATTCCTATTTTTTTATTTATCAACCAATCAAGAATAAACTCCGTTGCTAATATAATATTGATGATTTTATATAAATCTAATGAATATTATACCTTAAAATTATAAATCTTTATAAATTCGCAATATGTTATCATTTTATATGAAAAATGGCAAATTATTGTTAAATTCTTTACAAACAATTAAATTTTAAAAGATTTTGCAATATTCTCCTAATACATTTTCAAATGAATTGAATAATGTAATATATTCAAATGGGTCATAATATATTACTCACGCTTCTAGATTGATCTCAAGTCGTGTAATTCATGTATTGTTTTTAAGTAAGTATGTTGGAAAAATGTATTCGTAATATTTTCAATGCAAAGTTGTAAGCTTGAGTTAAAACACAACTTTATACTTTAATGAAAACTCTTGAGTCGTATAATATAAAGGTGAAACTGTACTACTCTCTGTGTAGTGTAATATAGTTATATAGTAAGATTCAATTTAGATAATTAATGCATTCAATCAAGCGCTTATCAATGAGAGAACACTTTAAATTTTTGTTTAATTAAGTCGATTAAATTTATTTGAGCCATAACCACGGAATAATTTGACTAATTTCCTTTCTATGTACACGTGCATACGTTTACAGCGCCATACAGACCTCGAGTTTTCATAAAAGATGACAAGAATTTACGGGCAAAATTGCTATATTACTACAGAAGGTGTTTCTATCACATATAAAGGCCTTATTATACTGTCGTCTGGTACATTTCGGTTAAATTTACGGGCGCGATAAAGAAGGTGCTCACACTAAAGATCGTAAAATTGAAAATTTAGCTCAACTTGTATATTCAGCAAACAAAAAAGTTGTTCTTCTTATGTGAGGCTACGATTTTTCTCAGAGTATCATCTATGAAAATATGATAGGTTGCATAATATTATTTGTGTTGGACAGCTTTTATTAATGTTCAGCATAAAGTCGAAAATCAATACCTATCTGTATTTTTTGGTTTCCAGCGGTAGACGAAAATTGAATTTTTACATAAAAAGTAATTTTTTGCATTAATTTCGCATAAGTGGTATATAATACGCATAAGAAAGAATACTTTTCTCACTTTTGTGCCATTCTTCTTTATGATAGGCCAATTAGTTATTCTAATGTAGGAAGAAACATTCGGCCTCCTGAGAGTGTTTCAAAAAATCGTATAGAATGAAGCTAATTATTGTATTTATCCATCAATTGAACTCTAACAAAAAAGTGTTATATAGGTTTTCGTCTCGATTTTACCTCCAGAATCGATTCCCGCATTCAGATTTTGAAAATTATGAATTTTTTTGTAATTTGTTCAAATATTTTGTTATAAACAATTGCAAATAACATAAGAAAAAATACGTATATTTTATTTTTCACTTATGCANCGCATTCAGATTTTGAAAATTATGAATTTTTTTGTAATTGGTTCAAATAATTTGTTATAAACAATTGCAAATAACATAAGAAAAAATACGTATATTTTATTTTTCACTTATGCAAAGGATAGCACAGTTTGTTTGTCGCTATCTCAACCAGTCTTAGCATGGGCTTTAATGGGTTAACTCGCTTGTATTTAATTTTGACTATAGCTATAGTGCCTGAGCCTGAATATAATTTTTCATTGTAGAAATTGCATTCATAATAAATATATATTCATGCATAGACTGTATTTGATAGAATTTACGTTTATGTAGCGGCATTTAGAATTATCAATATTTCAGAACTGCACTAGATTAAAGTTGTAGCTCGAGAATAGTAAAGCGCTTTAATAACACGAAAGGTAGTTTCATTTACATAATATTTTGTTCTGACGAGCAAAAAAAGTATAGTAAACCGTTGAAGCGTGAAAGCAACGAAACGGAATTAAGAAATTACAAGAAAAAGAGGTTGGTATTGTCGGTCAAGCGTTCAAGTTATTAAGCTTTACTGTTCTGGAACCGCTTTGAGAGATTTTCTTCGTTTACCCGTTTTGTAGATTGCACATTAGAATTAAATTTTGGGAAGCGTGGTGAACATTTTTGGGGAAATGGTTCGAGGCGCGTACATTGGCTTGATTGTTTCCTTTAAAAATATATAGCCCTTTTAAAGGTCGTTTCGAGAAGTCCAGCTTCTTACGATCAATGTGACTGTTTACCAGAAAGTTTCTTATGTATGTATGTACAGGCATACTTTAATCACCTATACGGAAATAGCTTTTTATGAATATTAATTTCGAATAGTTATGCATAAAGTGGGTAATTTTATAGGGCCAAACAGATCGATAACTTTTATCGCTCTATACTAATTTTCTTACGAGTACATGAAATAAATTAACTTTTTTCTTTAAAAGTTGAAAGAGCCTCTAAGCTTATACAATTACACTCTTTTACAATGTAAATCATGTTCAGGTGTACATGTATAAGTACATTTGTATTTAAAACTATCTATCTTTGATTGGATCGATTATCTATAATATTAACACACACCTAATCATTTTTAATTTGGTTATTTCTTTTCTTTTTGATATTTTGACAAAACTAAATATTTCCTAATGTTATATAACAAATATTTTCATTTACAAGAATACAATCATAAGTATTTGATTATATTGATTCTATGTATTATATAATCATGCTTGTAATTCGTGATTTCGATACATATAATAAAGTTTTTAATCCGTCCGGCAAGTATAACAAGTGAATATTTATTTATGCCAGACAATGCAAGGTTTCTAAAGTCTATAATATTCATATCGATTCTTATGTTTTCTTGCTTTTAGACAAACTTGCATGTATTATATTTTGAATAACACTTTCAGTAATCGACTGCATAACTTTATAAAAAATTTGCGAATAACTGAAAATCCACATGTAAATGAAGACCGTAGTGTATTTTCACGCCATCTCATTCTACAGCTAGAAAAACGGTTCATTATATAGATCATGAAATATTCAAGTATCGCTCTTCATCTGGTGTATTATTTCAGTCTTGTTCATTCTTCCAAAAATGAAAATTTATTTTTGTAAAAAATCAACTTAACAAATACAAGTATTAGTAATGAATACATTTATTATTACACATAAACCTTAATAGGTTAGTTCATTTATAAAAACCTATGCTGTTTGCTGAAAATTGCAATGCAAACCATCAAGTGATGATTTCATTCGCTTTTTAGGCATTTTGGACACATACATAATCAGTAATCATATATATTTAATTAAAACATTTGAAAGTACAATTCATATTGAAAAATATGAAATAAAATTTCAATTGCTCTTTATCGAATACATGTAAGTATACGCTGAACAGTTTTACGGTGTTATGTCCTGACTATTATAATATAATAATCAGGAACGTAACAATACATGTCGAAACTTTCGGTGACCGAAGCCACTGATCAGATTAAAGTTATCGCGCCCTATTACTTCCGCCTTTGTAATTTACGAATAGTTATATTTTCAAATTTGTTTCTAGCTTTGCTTGGCTCTCATTTAATTATTAATACATATAACGTTCATTAGATATAATTATAAGTTAAGCTCTAAAGCATCGTTTGGGCTTAAATTGCGATTTTGTAAATTACGTTTTCAAAAGAAATTTTCGATGATTACATAAATCCTAGTTTAAAGAAAGCAATATGCTAATATCGAAAAGCTTCCCAAAATAACGATATAAGAAACAATATTATCGAAATTAAAAATTAAATTTTACAGCCTATCAATAAAAAGCTTTGACCAAAATAGTCTGGGTACTGTAGGGTGTTTTTTCTCTACGCCGATATGAATTTATTTCGTAACGCACTCAGAACAAGAATATGTATTGCGGTATAAAAAGAACATTTGAAATAAAAAAGTAAATAAATTGCTCATTTTTGAAACGCTTTCTTATATTTGATATCATGATCGTACTCTATAACATAAGTGATTTGTCATTAGATTACTTTCGCAATAGCACTTCGTGCATGCACTATATATTTTGATTAAGTATTTTGTATTTATTTTTGTTTTTTTTTAGTTTATATATCAGTATATTTATGAAAAATAATATAATTTAATGACATTCCACACTGTCCTTAGGAAGTTTGCTTCTACAACAACATCGATATGATTTATCGTGAAAGTATGAGAGTGGTTAGCAAATCAGGCTTAATAAATACGCGCTACACATGTATAAATTCACTCGAGTGATCGCTGTGAACATATTATTATTTTTGAATAATAACATCTCTCACAGCGACATTATTCGCAATATAACGCCGTCATTTTCGTACAAAGTAAGTAATTAATGTCGGGGATGATACGCGTTATATTCATTTGAACATTTTATACGCGTTGTACACAAATCTCACAACGCTGTATGGGTTTGTTAGTTCGATCGCGCCTCGTCAAGCATGATATCGATATATGAGTAGAGAAACACACAGATGAACACGGATTATCGAATGAAGTAGACTATTTCTTCAGTTCTGCTTCATCATTATTTTTGATACATCTAACAAAATAAAAGTTGGCTTATCTCGTTCGACTTCTCTATGCGCGACAACCCGCACTCGATACAAGAAGAGCGAAACGAAGGGAACTGCGCCGCCAATTCACATGAGATTATGAGTTTCCCACCGTTTTCTATTTTATCGAGGAAAGAATAATTCGTTTTTACGTTGCACTGTTATCAACAAAATATAGCAATGACCGAATTATATTATAATAAGCAAAAATCGTCCTTCTTAAACCCGATTCTCCGGTTTTCTTCGCACGTAAATATTGCTATATCCAGTTTCAGAGCGCCTCGAATCTCGCATCTTTCCCGGCGTGATATCATTCTTGCGCACACCTGCATCCTCGCGCGGGGCTCAGAGATGATGACGGCTAGACACACGACAAGTATAAGGGGCGTCTCACAGACAGATGGAGAGCGAGAGAGAGAGAGAGAGAGAGAGAGAGAGAGAGAGAGAGAGAGAGAGTGAATGAGATCGCATGTAAGGACTGTGTGGGTAGGTAGCTGGATGGGGGACTTTACGAGACGCTGCAGGAGTTGCGTCCCTTCTCGGAGCTGCGGTCCGAGTTCTCGTGGATCTGCTCGAGGTGCTGGAGCTGGGCCGGCGACAGCTGGACCTGGGCGATGCTGGCGCGCGAATTGTGCTGCGGCGGCGGCAGCGACTGCCTGCGCTTGTTCAGCGCCGGCCGCAAGTCGTACTCGATGTTCGCCTGCTTCAGCAGTTCCTGGAACACGTTCCACGTGTTCGTGTTCTGCTTGGCGGATGCGTCGACAAATCCGTGCTCCCATTCCTGCTGGACCAGCTCACGATTTGCCTTGACCTCTTCCTGCAAACACGCGTGGAAAGGAGAGATTTAGACTCTGGACATTTAGCTCGATTCTCTATAAACGACATCGGAAGCGCGTATAATTTTATGGAGAATTGAGCTCGACGCGCGCGGCCTATCTGCGGCAGAGTAAATCTAAAGAAGCTTTCAAAAAATTAGCGCGAACAAAAACGCCGTTGCGAGGTACGATAATAACGTCGGCCGCTGAATTCTGATCCGCTTCAAAATTCCATTCCGGCAAGATATAAATATACGTAAACGCCGCACACGCTGGGTAAACGGATGTGCTTTTTATGCCTTTTTTGTGCATCAATGAAAGCTTTTCAATCAATCAAGCTAATGGATCATTTTAACGTACAATATAAACATCAAATTATAGGCAACGGGAAGATGACACGTGCGAAAGTGCGTTAGACACGTACTGCTATACGCAGAGAGAGGTTTCCTTCTTGGCATCAGAAGAGCTGTACACACGCGCAGGCACGCAGCTTGATCAAAGCAAACACGCAAAACTCGCAGCGGTCGAGAGACAAAGCTCGTTTGCTCAATTCGCCGAACGAGCGCTTTCGAACTCAGCCGCGGAATTCGCTCGTGTCCCGCATCGCTATACGTATATGCAGTACATAGGTACGAAACGAAACGACGACGGAAAAAGCAGACCGGTATATACATACGTTGTGCAAGTACGATTATATGGAGCAGAAAATTACAATTGAGCGAGTAGTGATGCACTCGCGCGCGCGAATAGCTCTACTTAATAGGTCGCGTAAGATGCGATCAGCGAACTCGACAACGCTCTTAGTTTGCGGAAGCCCTCGACTATAACGAGATGCCTGAAACGTATAATTCGATTCATTATTGCGAGATACCTAGGTACTCGGAGGTAGCAGCCGTCGATGATTAATCGGCTGGTACATTCCGGCGGTTCCTAGCGTGGCTGGGTAATTTCGATCGAATTAGTTATTTTGTAATTCAATTAGCGCTCTGCTCATCCAGTTGCCACGCTTAATTATAGGCCCGTGCGATAAACTCTGTACAGCGATGTATTACTACAGTATTATGCGTGCTCGCGATTAATCGAGTCCGTAATATAGAGTACTGACCAGTTCCTTGTCGTCGCACAGGTCGATTTTGTTGGCAACGACGACGATGGGTGCCTTGTTTTTCGTGCGCATAATCTGGTCGCGTAGCTCCTTGACCTTCTTGAAGGTGCAAGGGTCGCTGGCATCGTAGACGAGCACGAAGACGTCGTACTGCTTGATCGACAGGTCGAGCATCGCGGGGAACTCAAGCGAGCCCGAGGTGTCGAGGATCTCGAAAACGATCTTCTTCTCCTTGGCCGCGTTAAAGGTCGCGTAGTGCGAGTCGTCGACCGTCGCTTTGTACTTGTCCGGTATTTTGCTGTAGAGGAATTGGTAGATCAGGGCTGTTTTGCCGACTCTGGCCAGGCCCAGGACGATCACTTTTATCGGCTTGCCCCCGTTTGCCGACTCCCCGTGTCTGCTGCTCCTAAAAGCATCGAGAAAATAGAGTTAATTACTTTCAAAATTATTCTCATTAATAGGATTCTCGAGTATATAAAACGACCGAGCTTATTTGATGGACGAGACAGTTTTGCTTCCTCCTAAGAGGAAGCTTTGTAATAGTAAAATTTTCAGTTTCGCTAAAACTTCATAGAAACGCATTTGGAGGTGTTTGAAGTACGAATCATGCGTTTTTAGAAAACGTCCGTGTGGATATGGCTGTGTGTGTATATGTGTATGTACGTATACCGTCATAATTCTGGAACCACGCGATCGATCGTAATACAATTTGGCAAGCATATATGTTTTCTGATTCTGAATTCGGGAACATTTTTTTTATTCTGGCCATTTAATTGCCATATTATAGCCATTTTTTGATTTTCGAAAAAATATTTTTTCTTTTTTTTTTATATGATCTATACAATATATTCAACAATAGCGTATCTAAAAGAGCATAAAATCACCTACTTTTCCCGTAAGATTTTCCCGATAGACCGTTCCGTTCAATTTTTAGAATAAAAAAGGTGATTTTTATTTAAAAATTTAAATCTTTAAAACTAAATAGTCAAACGTTTTGAAAAAAATCATGATGATAGAAAACGATAATGTGCGCAAAAGTTGATTCTACACTCGTGAGATTGTCACCCTTGCTTCGCTCGGGCGACAAACCTCCCACTCGTGTAGAATCAACTTTTTGCACGTGTATCGAACGTTATTTTTTGATACAGGGGCGGAAAATGTGCTTTTCGTAAAAGTGAATTTTACGCACACTGTATCGAAAACTATTTTAACGACTAAAAATCGAAAACTAAAAAAAGAAGGGTTTTCTATGTCGTACGATTACGGGAGTAAAAAGGCTTTAATTAAGTTGAAATTTGGGGAAAAGATCGACATTTTGATCACCTCAGCTAGGTCCTTTTTGCAGCTTATAAAACCGTTTAGTTTGAAAGATATCAGGATTCAAATTCTTTGTCTCTCACCCTGTATAACTGAAAATTACTGTTTCTGTTAAACCTTATAACTCGCTAACTAAAGTTCAGAATGTTTTAAGACAATTCCTGATTTTATGAGGTTATGAGGACTCTATGGTATTTACAATATTAAGGTTTACATTTTTTCATGAAAATTATATGATTTAATCTTGTGACGGGTGCTCCTTGTAAAATAAATAAGATTAAAAGTATTTTAAAAATCATTAATATACTGTATATTTGAACAATGTTTTATCTATTTGAACTATAAATTTTGTTGGAGGAAGCTACGTGCCAAAGAATTGGCAGCGGTTTTTTAATTCAATCTATGCAGCTGAGGGTCAAAATTCATCTTAAGCTCGCTAGGAACATCTCAGTTACCCCTTTTTTGTTAAATAAAATGTTTTATATCACATTGTTGTAAGCTGCTCACGCAGTTTTTTAAATATTGGTTATCTCCATGTACCTGGCTGGCTATAACGGTCGAAAGAGAGAAAATATACTGTTATGCGGATGCGATACGAATTCACCCGAAGCCCTTCAATGGATTCTCGGCTTTCCCCCCCCTCCCCCCACACCTTCAAGTAAACAATTAAAATTTCTCATCAATAAGTTTTTAATAATTTTGGGGATGAACTGAATTTTTTCTATTATTAAGGGGATGTCGGAGCCAGAATGTTGGCAATGTAGGAGGTATCTAACCTACCGAAAAACATATTTATTGTAATAAATAAATAATAAAGCACGTATGGTCCAAAAACGTTGTGTTCCGCGATAACTATCATGATTATCAACAATATGAAGCTATTAAACTCACATTTACTAGTGTATTTTTTACAAACAACTACGACGCGATTTGGTGCAATGCCGTGGGATGGCATACGGACATCAGAATCGCTCAATACGGAAGAATAAAGCACTGCACATCACAAACTTTTATGTTCCGTGGTGCCTATCACTTTTAGAAACATGTGTAGGCCTAAATTAATACTGATAAATAAACAATCACGGCAAACAATGATAACTACGGCACGAGGTGGGACGACAAGAACGACGCTATATCCGCCATGAAAGTAACTGGTAGCAGTACGTGGCTGTAGATGGCGCTTGCAATGTTTTCCCCTGCCAAAATATATAGTTATTATCTGAAGAAAAGCTACTGAGTTCTATATATATGTTCTACATATATGTAACTAAAATGGTGGAATGAGTGAGGGAATGTTAGGTGAATAAATCAAACACAATAAAAACACAATGAATTGCGCGGGAAAGAGACGACTTGCCTCGGCGTAAAAACTCTCACGGAGAAGAGAGAAAAGCCGGGACAAGCGAATAGCTTTATTGAAGAAATAATGAAATTATACAATGCAAAGTGACTCTAGGCTGTTGCAACGCCGGTACCCTAAGCGGGTCTTGAGCGTAGTCGTCCAGAGCGGACGGGTGGGTGCCTATCACCACTACACAGCGCGTCCTCCAACTGGCTTAACACACTGGCGAACGCATTCATCTAGAAACACTACGCAAGCACCACCACAACAACGAACACTCAACAATATTTCCTATTTTCACTTTCTCTTTCTACCTCACTATGTTTATATTCTATCTCTTTTAGCACAAATTACAAAAATCCTGCTGTCATGGAGAATGCGGGAGCGATGACAACTGCCCCGAAAGGGAATGTGTAGAATGATTCGCCACCTGGTCTTACGCGGTAACGAAGCCAGCGAAGGCGCGCTGCCTTGCAGGGGGGTGTTAGGATACGAGAATGATTCCGTAGTGTGTCCGACGATGAGTTGGTTCCGTCCTCATCAAAGTCGGAAAGCTCTCATACTTAGTTCTAGAGAGGTATGGGGGTTATCACCTCTAGAACGGTTGACTCACCTGCGATCGGAACAGGATCCAAAACGCGCGAGCTTAACTTACTATCATGGCTCAAAAAAAAAAAAAAAAAAAACCAATAGGGACTTAAAGATGGGAACGTGGAATGTGCGCAGTTTATACAGAGCAGGCGCGTACCAGGAAATCTTAAAAGAAGCTGCCGAGCGCGAATTAGATTTAGTAGCAATACAAGAAACTCGGTGGCAAGAAAGCGGGATTTTAGCAAAAGATAACTTTACCTTTATATTCGGGGGCGCGAGCGGACACTCCTTAGGTACCGGATTTCTGGTTAGCAAAAGAATTATACACGCTGTTAAAAGTTTCAAATTCGTGAACAACAGACTCTCGTATATCATCATTGAAGGAGCGTGGTACAATTACGTGGTTATTAACGTACATTGTCCTACGGAGGACAAAGAGGAAGAGGTAAAGGATCTTTATTACGAAGCTTTAGAACAATTAATCGACCAATTCGCGTCTTACGACACCAAAATAGTAGTGGGGGATTTCAACGCTACAATAGGGAAAGAGGAAATGTTTAGGCCCACTATAGGCAAGGAAAGTCTGCACGAAACCAGCAACGATAACGGTATTAGAGTCATAAATTTCGCGGCGGCAAAAGCTCTTATAGTAAAAACTACGTGCTTTAAGCACAAGGATATACACACAGCAACGTGGACATCGCCGGACGGAGCCACGCAAAATCAAATCGATCACTTCCTTATCGATAAGAGGCGCCACACAAATGTACTTGACGTAAGAACCTATAGGGGGGCGGATTGCGACTCGGATCATTTTCTAGTAGTGGCCAAATTAAGAGCCAAATTAGTAGCCGGGCAAAATAGTAAACGGGCGAACAAAGTAGAAACCTTCGACATTGAAAAGCTACGAAACGGGGTAGAGCGAATTCAGTATCAAGTAGAAATAAGTAACCGGTTTCAGGTTCTCGAGGACACAGATGCACCGACGGAGGTAGATGACGACCCAAACAGTCTATGGGGGGCTATCGAAAGAACGGTAAAAGAGACCGCGAACAAAGTGCTAGGTAAAAAGAAAAAGCCAAAGAGCAAACCATGGTTTGACGAAGAGTGCGAACTCTGGTTTGAAAGGCGCAAAAAGGCTAAAGTAGACAACGTTCATAATGGAAACGATAGGACCGTAGAAAAGTACCACGAAATAAGAAAGCAAGTGGGTGTGATTTACAGAAACAAAAAGCGCGAGTACCAAAAGAGCGAGATTAGAAAAATAGAAACTAATAGTAAGGAAAATAACCCGCGCGAGATGTACAAAGGAATCAACGCTATTAGGAAGGGTTTCCAGAGTAGATCGCAATTAATGAAAGATGAGGGCGGGAATCTCGTTACAAGCGAAAATGAACTGCTAAAGCTGTGGAAAGGATATTTTGATAAGTTACTAAACGTACATGAAAACTGCGAGGAAACGGGAGATGAAATCCACACTGCTGAACTCCATATGGAAGAACCGACCTACAAAGAAGTAGAAGCAGCGATCAAAAAACTAAAAACAATAAGGCCGCGGGAAACGATTCTATGCCAGCCGAACTACTTAAATATGGCGGCACCGCGCTTACATTCAGAATTTTTGAACTAGTATGTGCTATTTGGAAAAATGAAACGATACCGGAAAACTGGAAAGAATCCATCATCACACCGATTTCCAAAAAGGAAGATAAGACAGATTGCAATAACTACCGGGGAATCTCACTTTTAGCTACCTGCTACAAAGTTCTATCAAACGTAATACAGGCCAGACTCACGCCCTTCGCGGAAGATATAATAGGAGAGTATCAGTGTGGATTCCGGCGTAACAGGTCGACGAGCGATCAAATGTTTACTATAAGACAGTTGTTAGAGAAAAAATGGGAACATTGCGAAACAATACACCAACTATTTATAGACTTCAAAAATGCGTACGACTTTATCAAACGAAGCAAAATGTATCAAATCCTTGTGCTCCTCGGAGTACCAAAAAAACTCGTGAAATTAATTCAAATATGTCTGAACGGAAGCACGGGAAAGGTCCGAGTAGGCGGTAACGTATCCGAATCATTCATGATACGCGACGGTTTGAAACAAGGTGACGGTCTTTCTACGGTACTCTTTAACTTAACGCTAGAGTATGTTGTTAGAAAAATGCAGACTAGCGGGCTAGGTGCAACCCTTAACGGAAAAACACAAATTCTGGGATATGCAGATGACTTGGACATACTGGGGGATAACGGTGCAGCGGTAGCGAGAAATGCGGAAATTCTTATAAATGCGGCTGAGGACACGGGGCTAGAGGTGAGCGAATTGTAATTCGTACACAATACGCGACGCATGGAATTACAAGTAGAGTCGACCGTCCTGAAAAGGACGTGAGTGACGATTTTAATAACACGCAAATACTAGAGGTGTAGACGCAAGTTATTTGCAAGATGCAAAAGTCGACCGGTTCCTCGGGAGGAGCTGTCAGAACTGCCAGGCACGTACTCGCGAGCCCCAATCCCGCGCGAAAAGGATACGCCCCTGGCGGCGCTCGCCCGCTCTCGCCGCAGCGATCGACGCGCTACGGCGCGAAATTCAAATCTCGCTAAACGGCCATACATAACCCGAACATTATCTCTACACATAAATAAAATATTTATTCATAAATATAATATTAAAGTCATACCCTCAAATTTATTCATGTATATTATCTATAAAATAGTATATTATGACACAACAGTGATATTTTATAGCACAACAATCTCAAAATCGACAATGAAGTTGGCATTTTGAGGTTAGTGTGCTATAAATGATATAATAAGTTATACTCGACCTCGCGATCAGTATTCAATATCATATGTAAGTAGAGGAGGATATAAACAATGTTCTGGAACCTGTGGGGACCAGGCACAGTCCTTCCGAACTGCTGTCCGGTCCCCGCAGACTACATATTTTACTGTCCGTGAATACATCAATATATTAACAAAATGCAAAACAAACATTTATAGACAAATGCCCATACCCCATATTATAGGTCGATGAAGGTCTACAATAAAACTGATATATATATATATATATATATATATATATATATATATCGTGCATATTGTATATGAAGATATAATAAACAACGTGCTGGAACCTGTAGGGACCGGATAACAATCCTTCAAACGGCTGCCCGGTCCCCGCAGATTCTAGAACATTGTTTAGATCTTCATCTATATACCTATGATATTTACCTATGATAAAAATGATATAATAAGTTATACTCGACCTCGAAATCAGTATTCAATATCATATGTAAATAGAGGAGGATATAAACAAAGTTCTAAAACCTGTGGGGACCGAGCAACGGTCCTTTTGAACTGCTGCCCGGTCCCCGCAGACTCTAGCTCTCCGTGAAAATATCGGCTCTATATAGTGCTCTCGGTAGTTTTATAAAAGCTTATACGAGTTATATACGACCATTCTACAAGTATCCAATATCATATACGAACTTTTTTAGTTCTTTGTGGCACATCGACAGCATGCGTGCTTGTCACGCGTGACAGCAAAATACCGAACATTGCGCAGCACGCGTGCCGGCGGGACTTAGAAAATTTCAGGTCGATGTTCCTTCGCAACTTAACGAAACGTTGAATACTCAGCGGATTACATTGTCGAGGCGGTGCAGATTGTTAATGTAGTTCATCAATCTTATCGCGTTCATTGCCTATTTGCAAGTGTTATTAATTATTATTATATTTTTTCCGGCTTTACGGCAGACTGCTAGTGTACACATATACACGAACTTGGCAGTGATTGCTAATGTTGTTAAATGTGTTGTCGCAATATCCTGCTGATTGTTTAACAGTATATTGCAATAAACAACTAACTTGTACCGCTGCTCATAGTACATGAGGATAAACTTTACTACACAAAGTAAGAAGTGGTTGTGGCACAGTGGTAAAGTGACAGCCTACGAATCGGAAGGTCTCCGGTTCAAGTCCTGCCGCTGGTAATTTTTTTTTCTTTTCCTTTTTTTTTGTTTTTGTTCACCTCGTACAGGGACATGCGCTATAGCTTAATTACGGTCTAATTTGCATATTCCATTGATTTTACAGCTATAGGAGAGCGTAATAGAGCGCAAAAATTGAACGAGCAAAATGCCGGCACATTGGCGGCACACCCGTGCTGCACTCGGACGGCCACATGCTGAGTATATGACGGTCAAAAGCCGGGGCACCTGGCAATCTCGCGTGCGGCATAAATGTCGTTGTACTGCCGTCATTGTGCGCGGGCCTTGCGGTTTGGGGGGGTTATGGGTGGGTTGGGATATTATTAAATATTTTTGCTGGAAATAATGAAAATACTATATATATTTGTAAATATTATTTTTTATTTTTATTTTATTAAATTATAAAACAAATTTTCAATAAGTATATATATTAAATTGAATTAAAAAGAAAAACATTAATTTTTATAAATATAAAATTTCTTCAATAGATATCCTTTCCTGAAACATAAAAAAAAATATATCTCTATTAATACAAAAAACGTAATAATAAAAATTAATAAATACATATAAACAAGATCTACTGACAACGCACAAAAACTTAAACAATCTCAGGAAAATAAATAAATCAAAACTTGGCAAGTTTAAAAATCAAGGTAAATATTTTCCTGGGATTTCTTTAATTTTTTATCAACCTTTCTGTAATTTTGCACAGATGCTCTATTGGGTACTGCAAAACTATTTACCAGATCACTTTTTGTTTAATTATATTCCATTTACATGATCACCTTGAACCCACATCCGCCAATTCCGATTTTAAAGTGTGATCATATAAATGGGATTTATTTAAACAAAAACTAACATGGCAAATAGTTTTGCAATGCCACGTAGTGCATCTTGTGGAATTTCAGAACTCTAAGAATTCAACTGACAAGCCATGATATATATATATATATATATCTCAATCATGGCTTGTCTTTGAGTGGAGTCAAGATTTTTCAGAGTCTTCTTGGACACTGGCCTGCTCTCAGGTGTAGCAAGTTGCTCGGAGCTGATTTTTTTTACTCCAAAGGCTTCACAGTGGATTTTTTGTTGGATTCATTCAACTTGCACTTCCCGAATCCTGATGCTGAGTTTGCATTGCTCTGCGATAGATTCAACTTTTGCAGTGTAGTTTCAGAATCTCTATTGCACAATCAATGCATTGAAACCTATCTGCTACAATTAACGATTCAATCTCTCAGCAACAATAGATTTCCTTTCTGAAACAACACTGCAAAAGTTGAATCTATCGCAGAGCAATGCAAACTCAGCAGCAGGATTCGCAGAGGCTCGACAAGTGCAAGTTGAATGAATCCAACAAAACAATCCACTGTGAAGCCTTTGGATTAAACAAAAATCAGCTCTGAGCAATTTGCTACACTTGAGAGCAGGCCAGTGTCCAACAAAAGTATGAAAAATCTTGAAAAATCTTGAAAAAAATTTCACAACCATTCAACGATGGGTGTATATATATATCTCAATCATGGTCTGTCAGTTGAATTCTTAGAGTTCTGAAATTCCGCTCAGATGCACTACGTGGCGTTGCAAAACTATTTGCCATGTTAGTTTGTGTGATCATGTAAATGGAATATAATTAAACAAAAAGTGATCTGGTAAATAGTTTTGCAGTGCCCTATAGAGAGCATTTGTGCAAAATTACAGAAAGATTGATAAAAATTTTAATGAAGAAACTTAAAAGCACTTTGGTTATACCTTATTAGCCTTTAACGATAACCCTGGATTGCTCTTTATAACACTCTCTGGGAGAAGTGTCGTTGTTGATAGGTAGATGCAGGGTCATCCGAAGCATCCAATGAAGTCCGGGTTTCCACCTATAAACAACCACACCATCATTATAATATGGAAGTATTTAAATTATTCACTACAAATAAAACTGTTATATAGCCCCAAAAAAAGTAATAATTAATAAAATTTAAAGTGACATGTAAAATATCTTTTATACCTATTACCTTTTTTCTTACTATGTTAATGAAAGTTCTTGAATGATGTTATCCGTTGCAAAATAGTCAGCAATTCACAAATGATGTCCTTAACAAAAGAAAAAGTTTTTAGAGATAAAATAATAATTGAATTTACAAGAACGTAAATTGCAAATTTTACT
This sequence comes from Nasonia oneida, assembly GCA_037356405.1. Taxonomy (NCBI): domain Eukaryota; kingdom Metazoa; phylum Arthropoda; class Insecta; order Hymenoptera; family Pteromalidae; genus Nasonia; species Nasonia oneida. The sequence continues at coordinate 55,551 of JAZHPH010000077.1, forward strand.
AATAAAAAATAAGAATCAACAAAGAGAGAGAGAGAGAGAGAGAGAGAGAGAGAGAGAGAGAGAGAGAGAGAGAGAGAGCGAAATCAATATAAAAAGGGGAATGCTTAGCTGCTTTCTGGGACCACTTCTCATATCAGCCTCTGCTGAACGTAGCCAAGGATATTGCGGTGCAGGTTGCGGAGGACTTCTGGTAGAGCTCGGCCTCTACGGAGGACAAATCGTCCGACTGGGTTGAGCAGGAGGCCAGGACCTTGAATGTCGGTCGCGTCGCCGGAGCTGTTGGTGGATTCCTCGGACTTGCTGCCGTTGGCGCCGGTGTCCTTCTTGCTGTTGATGTAGTGCTCGTCGGAGATGATGCTGATGATCGAGCCGACGGACTCGGGGGAGCTGACGCCGCTCGAATCACTGTCGAGGTCGTCGGTCTCGGGGTTGAACAGCTCGAGGGAGAGCAGCCTCAGATATCTTCTCCAGGCGGCCGGTGCTCGCGGTGCCCAGAGTTTCGCGAACATAACCTTATTATATCCCCGATATATATAAACAATGAAAAATTTGCGTCCGCACGACGTGCCAGCATGTGCCAGCACTATGCCGACCTGCATGTGCGCAATTTGAATTTCGCACCAGGATAGCACAAGACAGCACGCCGTGCTCCGCAAAAAAACGACCGCCAGATCTCCCCGCTTGACAGCACAGAGACGGCACACGGCCAGCACGCCGTGCGGCACAACAAGTCTCGGTGGAGACAGCACGTGCTGTTACCTGGGCAGAATAGTGCTAGTGTGGCGCCCGTATCTGTTTTGAGACATAACCTCCGCTCGGCTCCCCGCGATCTCGCACGCTGATCGTCTGTTCACGGTTCTTCGTTTATGAGACAGTACGAAAATTGATGCACCCGGAATGGCACTGACAATGATATACGTGAGTGTCATCCCACCAAGGAGTGCTACAGTATAAGAAGATACGTAACTCCAGTAAGAAACTTGAGATTTTGGCGTTTGAAAGTTATTCCTTGTATTTCTGACTGCTCCTGCTGATTCTACTGATGTACTGATACATTCTTCTTGCTAGATGCTATCTGGATAAAGATTCACCATCACACAAGATTGATAATAGATTTTTCGTTATTCTTGTGTTTATTATGTTTACAACAGATCTTTATCGTGGTATGTGCAGTGAAATAAGTATCTATGTGACTGTGTGATCTGTTTTTAGAGTGGAATCAATGTTGTAATTCCCATGTCTCCTACTGGTAGCTATGTGACATTGCTATCAGAGGACAGAAATAATTTAAGTACTAGATTCGTTCAATATTGGAGATTAGACAGATCAGTTCTGACCGGAAATGTCCGAAGCGCATGCTGCAGTATGTCGTCGTCGTCTATATTTAGTGAACTAGACTGTCCAGTTCATGTCCAATCTCAATAATCGAACATACCTACTGTTTATCGCTGCCAATTCGACCATACACATACTCCATACTAGGTCTAAGAATGCCCATTGTACGCCCTTGGTACACAAGATACTATTTTTAGTTTTTATGATAATAGTTTATAAATAAAAAGAACAAAAATTAAATAAATAAAAGATACAAATACGTACAAAAGCGAAATAAAATGCAATGTACTTTACAATAAAACATGAAAATGTCAGAAATAATTCATTATATGTTAAATTTCTTACTTTTTATTACTTGCTATATATTGTGTAGTGCATGCTTACTTTTTCTGTATTAAAAAAATTATCATTAGTTGTGGTGCAAAAAAAAAAACAAATTATATAAATTAAAAACAAAATTGTTACATTAAATAAAAAAAAATGCTGGCACAAATATTATGCAAACAACATCAATGACAGATTATGGAAACCGCTTTATGTCAATTATGTCTATCACATGCTCTATCTCATACGCTTTTTTATAACTTTCTACATTTATTGTAGTCCACGCTTATTTTTATTATACTCCTATATTATTGGAAGTTGTTTTACAAGAAAATGTGTGTATATTTGCATATATCCAACAGAAATATACAAAATTATAAGACTTTATCAAGAAAAAAAAGAATATATGGTATATGCTAAAGTGAGTTGTAAACGCTTTGAAAAACCTCTTCAACGGAGTTGAAAAGAGTACAAAATGGAAATAGAAAAATAGTTTTTTTAGTTATGCAAAATATTTGTAAGTCAAATTTTTTTTATTATACCGCATGTGCAGTATAAACATTATATATTTATAAAAAAAAAAATATTTTACAAAATAATATAATATGCAAAAAAACTACAGTCATACCGTTGCGTCTCTAATAATTGACAAGAAAGCACGGTTTTGATTGTGTTCACATTTGCGACGTTGCAAACGTCGCAGCCGCGTCGATACGAGGAATCTGGTCGTTCGATGCGGCCAAACCCTGAGTGCGCGGAAGAAACAAGCGGGTTGGCTTGTTGTTGTCGGCGCCAGCCTGACCTCGAGTTCGAGGAACGGGCCGGCTAACCGTCCACGTTGGCGCGAGAGTGAGCATCGTTGGCGCGAGAGTGAGCCTCGTCGGCGCGCGCGCTGATTGGTCCTCCGCGTGTCGCGAACCAATCAGCGGGCGCCGATGTGTGACTCGCTATCCGCGCGGACTGCCAGCCAATCAGGCGCGAGGAAGATGCGCGGGCCCGACGAGCGCGAGTGGTGAGTGAGCGCGGGAACGGGCGGAAAATCGGGGAGTTCTCTCACGACTGTCGACGGAGTACGTCGACGTGCGAGAGAGATACGTGGCCTCCTCTGTTACGAGGAAAATTGGGAGAGTCTCCCGAGGTGGTGCGAGTGTGCGCACGAGAGGAAGGAAGCTACCATCCGCACGAGAGGAAGGAAGCTAGCCAGTTCGCCATCATCGTCCAGAGGACCAGAGCAGCCAGCAGCCTTGGCGTGGGAGAGCCGAGGAAGCTAGCCGTCACCAGGTCCACGAGAGTCAGGGAGGCGCCGGCGGGAGCACCGACGGACGTCTACCAGGAGCCTCGAGTGGAGAGAGCGAATAAGAAAGTATTAGAGAGAGAGAGAGAGAGAGAGAGAGAGAGAGAGAGAGAGAGAGAGATCCGAGAGTGAGGCGAGTGTGGTGCGGGCATACTAGAGAGAGAGTGAGGGAGAGAGAGAGAGAGAGGGAGAGAGAGAATCAGCCGTCAGCGGACTGGACCTGGGCCTGTGGCCCGCCGTCTGCTGCACGAGCGTGGCTCGTGTTTGAGCGTCCCAGCGTAAGGCCTGCGTGGCTAAACTGTGCGCGGGAGGCACTACAGCCACCGTGTTGTAGGGAAGGGCTGGGCGAAATACATGTGCAATAAAACTTAACCATTGTGTGTGATCATTTTCCCCTCTCCCTAGCGTTCTCCCAAACGTGATGATCGCGGTCAAATCCTACATTTAGAAAAATCCTAGTGCATGCGAGGCTCTAGGTGTTGCGCACCTGTGTTGGGAGGCACAGCGTCGCACATTCTATCGCTTTTTAAAAGTGGGACGCCATCTATCGGCTAATTTTTGTTATGATAGATGGCGCCATTATATAATTCCACATGTCACGTGACACAAGCAGTAGACCCCACAACTCGCAATTTCTGGCTACGACATACTAGCCTAATGGATTCGTCTTATTTCACGTCTCCCCAGTAGCTCGTACGGCATCGACGTTTTCATTCTCCGCGTGCCTTATAAGATGCAACTCGGCCGCTACTGCCACCGCCGCATTTCCTTTTGTAAAACGTTCACGATCTAGATTGTCGTCGCAGTCGCCGTCGTCGCAGCATCAGCTGCCTGCCTGCGGAAGAATCTGCATCCCGTGCGGATTGCTTGATTTAATTCAATTAATTAAAGGGACTGTAGGAGAACGAAAATCAGCTTTATGTATAGAAGGAAATGTCAATGCATTCACGCCAGGAATTGAGAGCTTTCGCGAGATTCCCTTTTTTCATATAATAGATACTCGATGTATTGCCTCTTAGCGCTGCATGGAATTGAAAGCAAACAGAATGCATTTGCGTATTTGACATTTAAATTTAAGGAATATTGCTCTTACAAAACTAAGGCAGATGATGTAAACGAAATTATTTTTAGGCTCGTAGAGGTCAAGTGAGTCACTCAACGTTTGTTTCCACCGCTTGATTTTGAAAATATAATAAAATCAAAATAGCTAATTTAAAAATTCTTGTTGGATACACTGAGAGAAAAGTAACATTGCAGCAAATATATATGTTAACTGTTAACATAGTCATGTTCGATTTGAGCCAATAATACGTATGTTAATAGTTAACGTAGCTATGTATATGTCAAATAGCTGTATGTTAATAGTTAACATATGGCTGCCCTTTACGATTTTTCATAGACTTAATCAAGTAATCAGATGAAAATTATTCGAAAATACACTTGTATGAATTTTATTAATGCTGAGTAACTTTACAGTGATATAATGTCAAAATTCAAAATTTTGATTCAGCGGCCTCTGGCATTTCCAAAATGGTATATGTCAACTAGTTTATCACTATTAGATCAAAAGTTATTGGAAAAATTCAGTAGTGTGTTAAATATCATATCGTAATCAATCATTTTTCAGATTTGAATTTTTCCAATAACTTTTGAACTAATAGTGATAAACTAGTTGGCATATACCATTTTGGAAATGCCAGAGGCTGCTGAATCAGTTAGAATCACACTTATTATTTTATCTCTAGAACTATCAGATCTTGTATTTAGACCTAAAAAGCCGATGAAAGACAAAATTTTGAATTTTGACATTATATCATTCCAAAGGTACTTTGCATGCTTCCTTAGGTATATTCAGTTGCTTTCGTTCTATTATTAATGATTTATTGATTATTCATGATAAATAAATCCTCAAGAAAATTTTTTTTCTATGAAAGATGACGGATTTTGAGGTTAGGCGGTACGAGAGAAACGCCATCTGCACGCAACACTACGCACGATAGCCATGAAATTCATATGTTAACTATTAACATACAGATAATCCCTACAATATTTTGTATGTATACTATAGAAATCTATAGTATACATACAAACTGTTTTTGTTTCGTATAGAATATTTGTAAGATGTACACGAATATATTAGCAATCATTGCTCCTATAACGTGTGTACATGTTTACGGCAATGATATCGTTCTCTCAGTGTAATGCAAGAAATTTTATAATCTATTATTATAGAATATAATTTTGTCAAAATTGAATATCTTTATTTTATCCGTATAAGAAGAAGATGAAAATCAGAGTGTTCCCGACATACACGATTTCGCGGATAGGCGCATCGCACTGTAGATCTACAGAATTGCCACAGTGGTGATATTCACGCTCCCTTCCATCTGTATGAATGGAGCCATACAGATGGAAGGGAAAATGAAGGTTGGCAGCAATGAACGGCGAGTGAAGACAGTTCGTTTGCACGAAGTTGCTCGTCATCTAAGTAAGTGACGAGTCACAAGTCATGAATTCATTTCACGAACGACTCGACAGACTCAACTTCTACGAGCGAAGCAGACGATCGGTCCGATGACAGCCAGGGATTATCTCAGTGATAACATGATCATTGAAAATTGTTTGCTGTAATTAACTTTATTATATTATTATTAGAATAATAATGATCTAAAAATACATTATTCTTAGAAAAAAATTTTATGAACATGCGTATAAAAACTTGAAGTAAAAAAAGTATACATATTATTAGATCGCCTTGTCTAGAAGTTTACTGATTTTATCAGATATGTCTGTCAGCAGACTAAGGGCTTGGGCATGGAAGAAGCTATCATCATTATTGACTTCTTTTATAGCAACTGATAGGCTGTTCGTAGACTCGATCAGTTGTGTCATTACGATATTGTGTTCTTCTATCGCTTCCAATACAATAGTTGTATTCGCACCTTGAGAACTAAATTATGTACAATTAAAATTAGTGAATAAAAAAGAATTTATGTAGATAAGTGTGGTGATTGTACTCACTACGTTGAAAGCTTTTTCTCTTGGTTCCATTACTGTTCGAAGCAACTCAATGGGTTGTTATTGTTGGTCATCTAATATGTACCAATTCAAAATTGGTTAAAATGCTATAATAAATATTATTCATTGATGAAAAATAATTTTTTTGTTGCCAATGATTTTCACTTCATCTAAATCCTCTTCTACTTCTCTGCTTTCTTTATTTTTCTGTCTGGAAGCTGGGAATAAGTTTGTGGTATAAATGGGGCGTTCACCGGCCGCTGCACTTATTAATTTCCCCGATCTGGAATAAATATAAACGATAAATATTGCCCAATAACCAAATGAGTGCAATTTGCTAGCAATTTCATGGCAATCACTTGCTTATGATTTACTTAAATTTTTCTTGAAATTGTGTCGTCATTTGCTGTGAATTTGAAAACAAATCTTTACATACATTTTGTGACGGAATTTTAAGTCAAATTTATTGCAATTTTTGACGTTAAAAACAATTGATGCAGAGCAAACTTTGCAATAAATTTGTAATCAAATTTACTTAATAGATAGTAGTGAATTTTGCTGAAAAAATGTTTGCGTAAAATAACATTGCTTTGATTGAAATTTTATGTAAATCTATGCATTATAAGTAAGAAAAATTTGTTCACAGGTTTAAATAGTATTGCTGACAATTTTAAATAAATTAATTAAACTGTTTAGTATACGTTGTTATTATGCATTTCAATTTTTATAAATGAATTCATAATTTAAGAAGTACTCAAAGCGGTTTCATTTTTTATTAATTATTTATTAACCATTTTGCTAACATGAAGTTTCAATGAAATTAAACTTACAAAAAGTAAATAATAAAAATATATTTATCATTTTGGAAAATATTTTTGGTAGCCATTGTTTTAATGCATTGATTAAAAGTTGATTAAAAACAAAAATAAATAATAAAACAGAAAAAAAAATTTTTTGTTATATAATCTATCTGTTAATTTAAATATTCAGAGATAATACGGATATTCTTTTTTGTTCCGAACCAAATGTCCTTAACACCGTACAAACTCTATACACAAAAATAACCCTACACCCTACACAAAATAACTCTACACACATATTTGCTACACGAAAAAACTCTACACAGATATTTACTACACACAAAAACTCTACACGCATTTTTGATTATTTGACTACACCGTAAAACTCTACACAATCGTATAGGCTATTATTATCCATGGTTGCAACAATAGTTTTACGGTGTAGTTACATAATCAAAAATGTATGTAGAGTTTTTGTGTGTAGTAAATATCTGTGTAGAGTTTTTTCGTGTAGCAAATATGTGTGTAGAGTTATTTTGTGTAGGGCGTAGGGTTATTTTTGTGTAGAGTTTGTACGGTGTCATGTCCTTATGCTCCTGAATTTTACAAATTTATAAATGTTAACGTTTGTTCTACGACAGTATTGGAAAATATTCTGTAATTTTACAAATCACACTTCATCAGAAAATAAAAATGGGGTCCAGTATATATAATTTCACAACAGTATCAATACAATTTGTTCACTTACAAAGGTTAGGATCAAAAGAGAATAAACGTAATTAACGTTAAACTAGAATTGAATGTTTTAGGTTTGAGTTTCTATTAGCGTTAGATACGTAACTTACATTACAATACTGATTTTTCTATATTTAAAGCACCAATTAACAATTTTCGAGCATATTATTGAGTGCCGATGTATATAAAATAGGGGTGTGCGAGTACCCGAAAAACTCGAGTCGGGCCGAGTCGAGTTTTTTTTAAGAGTTCGAGTCGAGTACTCGAAAAAATTGAGTACCCGAACTTATCAAGTTACTCGGATTTTTCGATTTACTCGAAATTATCGGGCCTTAAATAATTGGATATTTGGATGTTATATTATTAAATATAGTAAAATTATAACTTTTTAATGTATTATGAGGCATATGATTCAATAAATGTGAATTTTGAATAGCTTACAAAAATTTTCTATCACTCGGCAATTTGGTCAAAATTTGAACGTGTAAATTTCTTTATTGCTTAGTTTATATATACGAACGAAAAGCAATTCACCTGTGTAAGCTGTATGGCTGCTTTACTAAGGCTGTCTTAAAGTCATGCGTAAATATAATTATAAAGTTTCGAGTGGTTTGATAAATATATGATTAAAAAATAATCTCGAGTAGTGCGAGAAACTCGAGTAACTCAAAAGATTCGAGTAAGCCGAAAAATTCGAGTAGCTCGGAAAATTCGAGTAGTTCGAAAAATTCGAGTAACTTGACTCGACCCGGTACTCGACTCGAGTTCGTCGAGTCGAGTTTTTCGATCGAGTAACTCGACTTTTCGAGTACTTGCACACCCCTAATATAAAAAAAATAAGTGACAAAATATTCGTCTGCATTATCTTGAAATTTAACGCTTTCTGCACAATTTTTTAATATGAAATTCACCTCTGCTTTGTAAAGCAATCATTTCTTAATAGCAAATTCATAGCAAAAGTTGATTAGGAAAACTTGATAAGGTTTTGATATAGCAACTTTGGTTATTGGAGTTATAATGAAATTTTAATGTGAAGGCTTTCAAAGATGTATAAATAGTTACCTATACCATTCATTGATTGTTGATCTTCTCGGATATCTGATGTATTTATAGCTGTACGGAAAGGGGTTGAATGTACAAGCATATTTGGTGCAAAGACAGCTATTGCCAATGATTCCTAAAATTAATGATTATAATCCTTAATCAAACTGATGATTTTTTTTGAAAGAATTACCGAAATGCATCATGTTTAGATAAAAATTATTTTTATTGTAACCAGCTTACCTGGACTAATTGATGGTGCAGTTTGCATTTTCAAGGGCTGCATTATTGTAGGAAGTGCCTGGTTCAAAGCTGCTACAGGTGCATTCGGTAACTGCATCATTGGATTCATTTGGGCTTGTGGGTAATTGAAAGGTACTACCGACGGCGTATTCAGAGTTATTCCAAATGCATTATTCTCTTGTGCCTTCCAGGACTGTTGACGAAGTAAAATAATATTACAATAAGGCAAGAGAGGCAAAGTCGCTCTTGTGCTTAGAAGGCAGCAGATGCGTCGCATCTGCGAAATAGGTACGCTTGATAGCAGCCAACCTGTATGAATTTTTGTACAAAGCAGTGTGTGTGAATGAGTGCGAAGATTGGTAAGCAACGCTCGCGTGCGTACGTAATTTTAAGGTTAAAATTGTAATTAATGTCCTTGACGTAGGTTGTCTGCTTGTCAAACAAAACGAGAGTTTTTCCTAAGTCACAGGCTTCGGCTTGGGCGAATGCGGGAACAGAGAACGCGTTATAATTGTATAACAATGTTGCGTGCGTTTTGATCGAATGTGTGGTATTGGAAAAGGGTCTCGCTTTGTGAAGACGAATGCGAGACTACGAAATGCCGAGTCGATTTTATAACTTTCCTCGGAGAAAGTGTATCAGCTCGGATTCGATTCTCGAGCGCAAACATCTGGCTTCAGTGCGGATCCGAGCGTGCGGACAAGGCCTGCACGGTCGCGTCTGGCTAAGTGGGCCGCGGTGTTTGGGCTTGGGGTCGAGTTATTGTTCTATGGCGGTACGGATTAGTGCGGGGTCAGCTTCGACGTAGGTGTCGAGATTTTTCTCAAGTTTTTCTAATACAGTCGAGCCATTGTATGCGCATGGGTATGGAGTGGGAATATTCGCGCTTTTAGAACGATCAACGACGATCGGGTCGAGTGACGACTCGGCGAGAGTGGCTGCAGCGGCAGTTCAGTTCTGTTCAGGACATGAAGCCGTTCACCTCGTGTCTTTTATATGACGATTGCTAGTTTCATATCTGAATAGAAAATACTGTTGACATACATCTTTGCTTTCTTTCCTTTAATCATTATAACTTCTTTTCGCCTTCCTTTCACGCTATAGTTACTCATGGAAGTTAATGAAAAATTAGAATTTTGCTCAAATTTCATTGATAGTATTGACGAAGAAGTTTCAGAAATATTACGGTATACACATTTACTCACTCTCGCACATCTATACCGACATTATTAAACAGTGATATTCATATGTGCCTTCAAACGCCTCAAATAGTACATTACGATACTCTTGACTTAAATGGTTCAGCCATTTAAGTCAATATCAAATTTCATAGCATAGACTACTAAAATTCGCAAGTCTCGCCTATTCGTGACTAAAGTAGTTCTTATTTGCACCGTGAGGTTAGCGCACGAGCGTAGCGAGTATGATAAACACGGTGCAAAAACGGACTACTTTAGACACAGATAGGCGAGACTTAACAGCGGATTTTAGCCACACTGTGCTATACATGATAATTTTGATTTTGAGTTTGCATATTAGTCAAAATATTTTATCTCTTTTCAAGCAAGACTATACATCACACTTCAGCGAGTTATACGCCTTTTGATTAATATTCATACAACGAGAACACGGTACAGCAATTTTTAACGCCTGTTATGATGTAGCCGAAATTCATTTCGCGTGTACCGAATGAATTACCGACACGGATTAATTTAACCAAACTTGCAATTCTAGTTATTGATTATTGGTAAACATCGCTACCTCGTATATATATATATATATATATATATATATATATATATATATATATATATATATATATATGTGAGGCATTCTTTCCCAACGTTACACCCCTGCTGCCCACTTTTTATTTCATCTAAAAATTTTCAAAAAAATGTTAAATTTTGTAGAAAATTCTCAGCTTTCGAATGGCGAGTGGCAAAATCACCAGTGTTAATCGGATTATCCTGAAAATTCAAAAAAACCGCAAATTAAGGATGGAAAATTTATTGTAATGGCATCCTACTAATTCTGAAGTTGCTATACGAGTATTATCCAACAGCCTCTTTTCACTATAAAATACCTCGACGAACCGTTCAAATGGTCTCAAATTGGTTCTGGAAAAATTTGGATCCTGAAAATAGAAAAAAAATGACAAAAAGTTGTTCTTTCTGTGTAGTTATGACAATCTTGGTGTCAGAAAGAGGTATTAGACAACCTTTAGTTAACTTACAAATTTGAGAACACGTTGGAAGGTTCTCAACATCACTCCTGGTTTGCCAAAAAGCCAAAATAATAATGCGAAGATTCATTTGAAAAATAGAAAAGATAATGACTATTTTTGTGATGATAATTCATCAATCGGATAAATTTTTCAGAAATGTCTCCACTATGAAATATGAATGAATTGATGTGACTCATAGTCAAATTCATAAATTTGTTGCATTGTAGTTCATCAGAAACAGGCCTGAGAGTTGAAATAGATCAATGAAACTGAGTGTTATTAGTAGTCATTTTTTAAAACTGTTGGTCACAATATATCTTTTCTATGTTATGCTTCTAATATCTCCTGAGCTATTATACTCTATTTTTTGAAATCTTGATATGAAAATGTCGTTGTAGCGCCATCTTCAGAGTATCTTTTGATCATCATTTCTGTGTTATTAATGGGTATGAAACAGTGTTACTTTAGAATTTCTGGAACTGGTGGAGCAGCATCAAATCTTTTGTTCAAAAATCTTTTCATTTTGTTGTGATCTTTGTCATTGTAAGATAGTACATGAATATTTTTGGAATTTTTCTGAGCCCAGTCGATAAGTTTCTCGAATGTAATAATGGCGTCATTTGGTTTACAAAGAAGACTAGCTCGTACAGCTTCTCTTTTGAATACAGCACCTACACCATCAGAAGCCCCTTTACCGTGTGCAGTAGCATGAAAGTGCCATTCTGCTCGGACACCAAAATCCTGTTCATGATACATAAGATTCATCATCTGGTATTTATTTTTAAAATGCTGTTTAGCTCCATCGCTAAAGTAGATAACTTTACTCAGCTCAGAATTGATTTTTTTCAATTCAGGGACCAGCAACTTCTGTACAGTATATACTGCAGCTGTGTCATGGAGTGTACTATTTGACAAGAAAATGAAACTTTTGTGCTCAATTTTCAACCCATTTTTGTAGTAACACACGATAGGAAAGACTGTGCATTGGGAATTATTGAAGTGGAATCCTTGTGATGCCTCTTGTGCAACATATTTGTAATTTTCAGAAAAGTCTAACACTACGAGAAATTCTCTTTCTTCTAAATTCTCTTTCTTCTCCTGATAGTATCGAGACTGTTGTTTTGCTATGAAAGAATGAGGTTTTAGTTTGATTAATTTTTCACATAATTCATCAACGAATTCAGATGACGAACGGATTTGTGTTTCTAGAGTTGCTCTGTCAGTAGTTGTCCATACACTAAATTGCACATGATGGATATTTTCCCTCTCCAAAAGTTCTTTCAAATGCTTATCGAACTCATTTATGCCAGGACACTTTATGCATTCACCGAGAAAACAATTTGCATCAGAATTTTGGCATACGATTTGACGTAAACAATCTTTGTAATCATGTAAAACCATATCAGAATCTGCAGTGAGCTTGTTCAAATTAACAGAGTCAATCATCAATTTGCAATTTTGATGTATCGTACAGACACACACTGAGTGCGTACCACTCGCACCAGCGAGTATACAATGCTTAGGTCGGAGCTGAGCAAATTTACTGAAACTAACTGGATATTCAGGACATAATTTACTGTAGGTATCATAAAGACTTCTTAAATCTGAAAGGAGAAGGCGTTTCTGTGACAAATGTCTACCATCATCATTTTTTACAGAAACCACATCTTTTATACCCGGCATGATTCTGCTATGTTCGTCACTATTGTAAAAATTATCTATTTGTACCACAGTATTGTTTGGCAACGGCCTGCCATTCTTAGCAGTTGTATCTGCCAAAACGCCTTTTGAAGCTTTTAAATCTCTAGCTTTCTTCGCTAACTGTCTTGAACAGTTAAATTCTCGACTAGTTTTATTAAGACTCCATGCATCTGGAACTACTGTCAAAATCGTTAATCTCAAAGGATGATTAATATCAAGAGTAGAAAACTTTGCATTCAATCCATTCAACAGATCTTCCAACTCGATTTCTCTTTGTGACTTGACGTTAGCTTCCATTCGACTAGAAGATGATGAGGATACCCCTGGAGATTCAGGAATATTTTGTTCAGCTTTATGAGGGTTCAGCGTCAGATTCATAAAACTTGATGAGTCAAACAAACCTTCATCCATTCGGGGATGTATAATTTTCCTACACGAAGCACATATTTTAGCATTATCTGGAAAGCTTGGAAAACTTCGTTTAACCCCAATCGAAATACGCCGAAGATCTTTTCCTTTATGTCCTTCCAAATCGTAGGGATTACAACACCTATCACTGCGAATATTTGACATGTTCAAAACTATTGAGATTGTGAGATTCAGAAAGCTAATGAGATTAGTCCTGAGAAGGACCGTTGAGAGTAGTCGCGAGAAGGACTGTTGAGACTAGTCCTGAGAAGGACTGTCGAGACTAGTCCTGAGAAGGACTGTTGAGAGTAGTCGTGAGGAGGACTGATGAGAGTAGTCCTGAGAAGGACTGTTGAGACTAGTCCTGAAAAGGACTGTTGAGACTAGTCCTGAGAAGGACTGTTGAGACAAGTCCTGAGAAGGACTGTTGAGACTAGTCCTGAGAAGAACTGTTGAGAGTAGACGTGAGACGGACTGTTGAGACTAGTCCTGAAAAGGACTGTTGACAGAATTTCTATAGAGATCTGATAAGTGTAGTCCTTGAAACGACAGATTATATATTTCTGGAAAGTACTGACGAGATGGTCCTGCAAAGAACTCAACGAATGAACTTAAAAAATGAAGTATGATTTCACATTGGCCAAATCTCTCAACAAACAATTTCAAATAAAATTATTCAGAATGATGTTTTGCAGTATACACCTATGGTTTCAGAGCAGAACCAGTTAAGTCAACCAGACTTGTGTAATCAGGAAATTCAAATCATACCCGGATATTCTATTGAACATTTCATCTTGAAGATTTAGCATTCATGTACTCACGATTTTTTATTCGTGTCCATGTAATCCGATAAAATATTAGACTTATCTTGTTACGTTGGGGATTAAGATATGTGTGAGATTTAAGTGTAATAATATTTCGTTAGTTATATCATACTTTTTGGTAACAAAGTTTCATTCTTGTATCAAAATTATCCGACTGATGAATTATCATCACAAAAATAGTCATTATCTTTTCTATTTTTCAAATGAATCTTCGCATTATTATTTTGGCTTTTTGGCAAAACCAGGAGTGATGTTGAGAACCTTCCAACGTGTTCTCAAATTTGTAAGTTAACTAAAGGTTGTCTAATACCTCTTTCTGACACCAAAATTGTCATAACTACACAAAAAGAACAACTTTTTGTCATTTTTTTTCTATTTTCAGGATCCAAATTTTTCCAGAACCAATTTGAGACCATTTGAACGGTTCGTCGAGGTATTTTATAGTGAAAAGAGGCTGTTACCTATTGGATTATACTCGTATAGCAACTTCAGAATTAGTAGGATGCCATTACAATAAATTTTCCATCCTTAATTTACGGTTTTTTTGAATTTTCAGGATAATCCGATTAACACTGGTGATTTTGCCACTCGCCATTCGAAAGCTGAGAATTTTCTACAAAATTTAACATTTTTTTGAAAATTTTTAGATGAAATAAAAAGTGGGCAGCAGGGGTGTAACGTTGGGAAAGAATGCCTCATATATATATATATATATATATAT